>CM023452.1:120633569-120678569 GCA_013339765.2 Haemaphysalis longicornis | reverse complement strand
GGATGGCTTCCCGTTCGTGTGAAGAGACGCGGTACGGTGATTGTCGGGTAGGTCGGGCTCCTTCTTCGGTTATTATTCGGTGCTTCGCTAGAGGGGTCTGACGTAGTTTTGCGCTCGACGAAAAACATTCGCTATAGCGACGCAGCAAAGCCAATAATTTGTTCCGTTGTTCTTGCGGTAGCGCCGGATTCACGTCGAAGGGCTGCGGGAGCTTGAAGGTTTCTACGGGTGTGCGTTCAAAGTCGGCGACCGCGATCACGTCACTTGCTTCTTGCGTTTGTTCGAGGAATGCAATTGCCGCGCCCTTGTTGAAGTGCTGGTACTCCTCAGTGAAATTAGTAACCAAAATGTGGGATTGGTGTTCCTTGAAGCGCGCAATGCTTCTTGCGACAGACACACCACGGTCGAGAAGCACCCTTTGATCAGTGTCTACGATAGCGTCGACGTCAGGAGCAGCATCTTCACAGTAGACTGCGACCATCAAGCTTGCGCGGGGTGGCAGGGTGACATGATCATCGGCAATTCTTACAGCAGCACGTCGTTCGGGGTCCGGTTCCCGCGTCATGGAGTGATGGGGGGAAAAAGTTATTGACTTAGACTACAGATCGATTATTGCACCGTTGTCCATCAAAAAGTCCATTCCAAGAATTACGTCGCGGGGGCAGTTAGGCAAAACGACGAACGCCGCAGGGTACGTTGTGCCGTCTATGGTGACGCGCGATGTGCACGTTCCACTTGGCGTCACGAGGTGGCCTCCTGCTGTGCGTATGTGCGGACCGTCCCATCTGGTCATAACTTTCTTTAGTTTAGACGCAAATGGTCCTCGCATTACCGAATAGTCAGCTCCCGTGTCTACGAGGGTGACTACGTCAAAGCCGTCGATGGACACCCTGACGTCAGATGCAGTCTTCCTCGAGTTCCGGGTTCTTCGGGGCGTCGTATCTCTGCTTGTACGTGTTGACGGTCGGGCACTGTGGCATCGTTGTTGTCGTCGTCTTCTCAACGGACGTCTCGGTCAGGTCGGGTACGCGTCGCGCCGTGTAGCTGTCGTCGTGTTCGGGAGTCTAGTCAGGGTTAGGTCGGGTCGTCGGGATGAGGGCATGTCGTGAATCACTGTCTTCAGCGCGTCCTTGCGTCGTTGGAGGGTGTCCAGTTTTTCGCCGTAGAGCAACTTCACCTCCACAAGTTGCTGCTTTTAGTTTCCCCCGCGTGGGCGGGGGGACCTTCCACGTGCGAAATCAGCATTGCTACGGCGGTTAGGCGACTGGTATGGGAAGGGCGACGGTGATTCGGTGTGAGCGGCTGGTCCATCGGTTTAGTGTTGGACAGGTATTCGTCGATCTCGGTAGGGCGCTGGCCGGGTCGGGGGCGTGGGGCGTCGACGGAGAAACCACGCAGTCCGAGTCTCCTGTACGGGCAGCGACGATAGATGTGATCGGCCTCTCCGCAATGGTAGTACAGCGGACGATGATCTGGCGTTCGCGAAACGTCAGTCTTCCTCGGCGTCTGGGTTTGGGCTGTGTACGGCGGTACGGTCGACGGCGGCGACAGTGGGGACGCCGGCGAAAGTGGACGGCGGTACGGTGAAGCTTCTTGTAGACGGGTTGAAGCAGGGTGGGGTCGACAAACAGCCGCGGAGTAGGTCATCGCCCATGGCTCGCGGGGTCCCTCGGATGGCATAGAAGTGCCCAAAGCGTGTTGAACCTCTTCGCGGATGACGTCAGTCAGGGAAGCCACTTGAGGTTGCGGCGTCGTCGGAAAAAGCTTCCGAAGCTCCTCCCTGACCACTGCTCGGATGGTCTCACGCAGTGTGTCGGAGCTTGTAGCCCCGGCACCGATCGTCTCGGAAACCAGCACGTTGACGGGCGATCGCACTGCCTCGTTCGAACTTCCAGCGTCTTCTCCATCGCGGCCGCCTCAGACGCAAATTCGGCCACCGTCTTGGGAGGATTGCGGACAAGGCAAGCAAAAAGCTCCTGCTTTACCCCTCGCATGAGAAACCTTAGTTTCTTTTCTTCTGTCATCTCCGGATCCGCACGTCGAAACAACCTCTTCATCTCCTCAACAAAGATCACTACCCCTTCGTTGGGGTGCTGCGTTCGAGTTTCAAGTAAAAGCGCTGCGCGTCCTTTTCTGACCACGGTAGTGAAGGTCTTAGTGAACTCGCTTTTGAACTGAGCCCAGTTTGTCAAGGAGTTCTCGTGGTTCTCGAACCAAGTGCGAGCCGAGTCTTCCAAGTAATAGAAAACGTGACGGAACGTTTCTGTGTCGTCCCACCTATTGAATTTCCGGACGGGCTCCAGTTTCTCCAACCTTTCTTCTGGGTCTTCAGCGGGGGCTCCTCGGAATGATGGCGGTTCCCGTGGCTGCTGCAGAACAACAGGAGGATTGGCTTGGTTGAGCATGGTGCTGGTTGCGACGTTTTTCTTCGTCTTCTCCGGTAGTAGACCGAACTCGGGTGGTAAATCTTGCAGGCGGAGGCTGGCTCTTGTTGGACTGGCTTGGCGGCTTCCAGAGTTTGTAGTGGGCATGAAGGGTGCGTACCCCGCACTCCACCAGATGTCACGAAGCCAAGGACGACGCAGTTGTCTTTAAGGAGAAACAAGTTTATTGGAGCGAACTTGCGCTTCCCTAACAACTCAAAAGAATACAGAGGCGGCGAAGCAGCGGTCAACAAAGTGACTTGCGTCGGCGAGCGTCGCAGAATCGAATACTCCGGCGTCCGCAGTGCAGGCTTTTTATCTTTCGGCGCGCGTGGTTCTCGAAACGTCGACTTACATCGAGAACATAGTAGATCCAAGAAGATTATTCTGGGCTGTTCCCGTTAGATCGGAATGCTCTCCCTATCACAACAGATAACACATGCGGCACAGACAGAAAGAATGGAACACGCGCTTCCCGTGGCGCAGAGATAACACAGACCGGTGCAGCCGGGCCGTAAAAGCAAAACACAAAGAAATAAACCCAATGTATGGTTCGCGGCAATATATATATATTGTGAGCGATGTTTTCATACCGATCGCTACAGTGGTCATTCTCCCCATTCATAGCATCTGGAAACACTCCCATCATCAGCATCATCTTCATTCACGCGCCACCGGCTGCCACCCTGATATCCCGTGCCTGGTGCGACCGTCATCTTCGTCGGAGTCTCTGCGGGTGGTTCCTTTCGCGAAGCCGGAATAAACGGTCTGCGCTTCCCCGTGACTTTGCCTTTCAATATATATATATATATATATTTAGTGAAATAAAAGGAAATAATGAGGGGCGCGTTGAATTAAGACAGAAATAAGGGTTGGCAGTCAAGAAAACCTCCGAAAGCAAAGGGGAGAATGTGAGACTGTGGTTGTTCGTAAAAACTGATAAAGAGTTTTGAAAGACAGAAAGAAAATAGAGAAAAAAAGCCCGCCGGGTGGGATCCGAAGCCACGACCTCCAGAATACGCGTCTGGTGGGATGATCACTACGCTACCGGCGGAGCTATTTTCTCCTCCACTTTCTGGGGTATTTATATTGAGTTATTTTGTTTCCTGCGTTTGGGGGTGGTAGCCAGCGCCACTGGGACTACTCGGGGTGAAGGGGCCCTATATTTCCGTATATATACATTCATATATATACGCCAGTTTCATTTTCTTCAAACTCCTACTGCCCCCCCTCCTCCTCCCCCCCCCCCCGCCATTTCCCAGACAGTCGTTCGTCTTTCATCCCATGCGCCGAGACTCCCGTTTCCATGGCAAGACGGCAATCGGGAGGCCTACCCTGTTTTCCCCTGCCGTTGCATCACGTCATAGAGTTTCTTAGTAAGTATACTAGAGAGGAAACTGCGCCTCGTAAGCCCTGTCTTCATGGGTGTTCATGGGAAGACCTCCTTTTTGGCTTGGGCTTGGCATGGCAATTGGATTCTTAAGCGGTTTTTGGGATTTGCTTTCTTCACTATGCATTAACACGTTTACGAGCTATAAGGAAGCCGAAATCCTCCCGTTTTTGTGGTAGCCGTGTTCAGTGAAACAGCAGGCAATGCGTGATCGCATCTGACGTTGCTCATGCCGCAGTCGAAGGACGTATGACTGAGAGGGTAATATTCCGCCGCGAAATTTGTAGCCGACAAAAAGAAGAAACACAACGTACTTCGACGAAGACAAGATACGGCAGATACGGGCGCTTGTATGCGTCCTATCTTGTCATCGTCCACGACTGTTTAACGCCACGTTTTCTTTTTTCTTGTCAAACTAGCTGGCGGTCGTGGTGCACCGGTTCCCCACGAAGGCAACGTTTTCATAGGCACTCTCAAAAAACTTTCTAAACTCTTCAAACAACTTATTATTTCAGATAATGGTAAAATTAATAAAATCCCATTCTAATGAGTTTCCTCCCCAATATTAACATTGTTCGCAACTACAACCTTGGCCTGCGGAACAGCAGGCACAACCGTTCCGGAAAAAATACGCGTTACTTCTTTTTTTCTTAGTTTTAAAACAGCCTGTTTTTATTTTACACTTACATAATTGTACTCTATTCTTCGCGTTTTTGTGGCACTTTGTTTAAATTTGCGGTCACTAACACATTTCAATTCAAGCCAATGATGAAACTAAGCCGAGCGCGATGTATAATGGCGGTCCATGACGACGCAGACGACCATGATGTGAACCGCATAGACGCTAGCGCCAGATTCCTCTCTAGTGTATACTGTAAGAAACTCTATGAATCACGTAACAAAAAACGAGCCAGTCAGCCGCTATCTCGTCACATATGTTGTTATACGTATAGCGGATACTTTTCTCCCGACCTCTTGCCCTTTTCCCCGCCATCGCGCCATTGTCGTTCGTTCCAACCCCGCTCTGCTATCGACGTTTTATCCGTGTGTACTTAAGACAGAATATCCTTGCCGTGTTACGCCTTGAGTGACAAGCGAAGCTTATTGCGTTTTAATGCGAAAACAATATTTGGCCCGTTAAGTGAACGAACCAGCATCTACACTCTCTGTAGCAGCGAAACGATACCTAGAGTACCGTTGTCCCCGACGCGCCATGGTACTCAATGCGTCTGCCCCAGAAAACGAGAGACAAAAGATGTTGCCCCCGTATCTGCCCACTTCGCTGCAATTGTTGTCGAAAGACGATGTCCTTCTGCTCCTCTGCCCCGTCACTGCTTCTCCTCTCTCCTTCGCCAAACTCCGGCCTCTCCTCCTCCTGTTGCGCTCCTGCCATGGCAAACGCAACTGAGGTTCAATCAACGGTACTCAAATTTCCCGCGTTCGCACTGCTGGCGCACCATCGACCTTTGTTAATGTTACGCGCTCGAGCTTGCGGCACGCGCGAGAGCTGTTTTTGAATATTTCGGCAGAATTGCTGTTTTTAACGCATTTTTATGCAGTTATGTTTGCTTCAAACATGCCTGATGTTTCCCTTTTGCTGCACAGTGCTGACAAATGCAGAGTGTGCTACCAGATGTCTTGGTTTGAAACGTTTTGCTCCGATACGCGCCTTGTTCAAGAATCCTCTCAGCTTTTGGCCTGGTGGCGGAATCAAGGGGCAGACAGAAAGACCAATATTTTCGCGTTTAGGCAGCCAGAGAAACCCATCGTAATTAAAGGAGTGCGCGCGCCTCCATTAAGGCAACGCCAGTAGATGCGCAGAGAAAGCTGTAAGAGAGAAGAGGTTGCGGCGGCGACAGAGCCCGCCTCGTTAGTCTGGCATTCCCTAGATACACACCTGGCGTTAAACAGGCTCGAGTACACCCCTCGCCGCGCTCATCTGCGTACTCCGGTCGCTGCCCCTCCTTAATTTCGCCCAGTGGCACTGAGTGTGCTATGCGCTGCGGGGGCCTTGAGTTGTACATTAACGCTTTCGTATTACCAATTCGTAACAAATGCTGTGGTTGCCGCGGAGCTTTTAAGAGCGTCACTTGCTTCTGAGAGAATATATTTCTGACTTTTAGTCCCGATAGTTATCAGCTACTAACGTACGGCCAGAAACTTGGGGTCTCACGAAGGAACATAAAAGGAAACTTTGATCTGCCCAACGGGCCATGAGGTACAGTGAAAGAATTGCGTTCATTTCCCGAAAAATTGAAGTCTGCGGATCCGTTCAGTTTTACAGAATCTTCTTGACACCAAAGATGCTCGCAGTAACACGTATACATGAGGAAACAGCAGAGCGGACTATGGAACAAGCTCACGTATAAGATGTTGTAATTCAGGAGAAGCGAAAAACCTTAATGCGGCTGACGGACGAGAGGTAAATATCCTACTCAAGCCATTAATTTAGCGCTGAAACCCCGTACACGGGTTTACAGTACATGGGGGTAGGCTCAATCAACTAGCCCAGCGGTCGCAATATTTCGCGGTAAACTATCCTTTTGACGACATAGTTAGCATGGGACACCGTACGAAATGTACGAAGACCTAAGAGTCGATGTAGGAACGAATTGAAGGAATTCGCGGGCGAATAATGTGTATTAGCTGCAGGGCCAAGTTCCATAGTTCCTCTTTATATCCTCTTTATGTCATAACCCCGATATGCATTCAGTCGACCCAACTAGACCAGTTGTTAATAACAAAAGGCGCATTACCTTCTATGTGCAGCCTGATGAAACGCCGCCATTATATCGGAGAAATGTGGCCTGATTAGCCTAATTTTTCGTATTGCTAAGTTTGCGCCAGCACGAAAGAGACAAATGAAATCACTTGACATACAGACGGCAGAACGGACGCTGATTAGGCACGCCGGAAATCTGCCTCCAACCTACGCAAGTTGCCTGCGCAGCTTTGTGAAACGGGCTTAAGGCGATTATTTCCCTTCAAGACTTTATTGTGACCAAGGCTTTCGTGTGGAAACCGAAACGTTAATTTCTTTTAGACTCGAAATAACTTGTGGTCGGCGTTCTGGTCTTTCTCCTTCAATAATTTAGCACTGAAACCAAGTACCCGTACTAAGAGTACACAGGGGGAACGCTCAACGAACTAGCCCAACTGCCGCCATTATTTTGCGGTAAACTATCCATTTGACGAGATATTTACCAAGGAACCGCCAATGAAATGTACGAAGACCGAGGACTCGACGGAGGAGCGAACTGAAGGAATTCGCAGGCGAATACTGCGTGTTAGCTGCAGGGCCAAGTTCTATAGTTCCTCTTTTTATCCTCTATGTGTCATGACCCCGATCTGCATTCAGTCGACCCAACTAGACCAGTTGTTAATAACAAGAGGTGCAATACAAAAATACCTTGTATATGCAGCCTAACAAACATTTCACAATTATATCAGAGAAATACAGTCTGATAAGTCTGATTAGGGTAATTTGCCGTAGTGCTAATTATAAGCAAGCAGGAAATAGGGAAATGAAGGGAAATAAATTCATGCAGGTGTTTTTACAGCCAAGTGGATCCATTTAAGGAAGCGGGCATCATGCCTTCGGAAACCTTGCCCCTACATACATTTCATTTGTCTGTTCGCTGCTTTGAAGCCTCCTTACGTATCCCAGAACGTGGGACAGATTTGCTTCTCAAGAAGCGAATTTCGCGCGTCTTCTCTGCCCTGGTTGTCGTAAGGCTATTGCCGGTGGTATCCAGCGCCCCGACGATTCTCATCAGTTGTTTTGTTTTGATGCCCAAGCCCTTTAGAACATCTCCATGGAAGCGCGTGATTCATGCATTCGTTTTCTTGTTTGTTTGTTCATTTGTTTGTGTCTTGGTTCAAATCCAAACCCCCTTTTGTAACGATCATATTTTGTATTAGTTTCAGTGCCGTTAAATACTTGCAATCTAGAGCATTGGTACATCCGGTCAAAACGGCCGAGTGCTCCAAGGCTGACATGAGGTCGCAGTTTGGTCTTCCGGGCGTGGGTTCGAATCCCACTTCTGACAATATTTCTATTATTTTCGAGCGCGAGCACAAATGCAACGCCAAACCCCACCTTTCGGCTGCTTTAGTTCTACGATCCTCCAAGTACGCGCTGTCCGCTTTTCAGCGACGATTTTCTATCTACCTAAACAAAAACCTGAATCTAAGGTTCCCGTAATCCAAACTTATCTCGCCTAACCTAACCAGTCCAATTTCACGTACAGCGGTACGGCAGAACACTTTTGGTTGGTTGTTTGTTTTTCCGCTGACCCAATCCCCACCACGGCTACGGCCTCCTTCTCAGTAAAGCAATTCATTCTCCTCCTGTCATCTTTTCTCTCTCCGCCTCTCCCCGGGTCGACTGGCGGTGCGCATGCGCGACAACTTCCACCCGCCGCGGCCGCCGCTGCTGAAGCCAAAGCCAATGTGCGCGTCTCACGTACGAGCAGGTTTCTCGTGTAGGCTTTCTCCGAAATTACGGTGCAGTATAATGGGACGCCATGAACACCAGGAGGAAAGGCCAAAAGAAATGTCTTTCAGTGCTGTTAACAAAAGGTGAGAAACTCGTTCCTATGCCGTGAAGCTGAGCTGAAGGATAGGACTTATGCCGTGCGTGTGCTGCGTTTGATGACAACTTTGTTTGGCATTGTGCATCAGTGTTTCTCGTCGAACGCCGTGTTCGCGCACGGAATGCGAATACATTGTTCAACTACGATTTCAGCCGGCGTCATTACTACCCATGCGGCGTTCGCCGGCCTGGCCTGGCTGCGCCTTAAAGGAACACTGAAGTGATTTGTAAACATTGCGGGATTACTAGCGCTAATTGTAGTCCGGAGTCCATAGGTCATGTTTCGACCACTCTGAGCGCGTTTACACGAATTAATTTAGTAGAAAAATCAATTCGAAAATGCTGTCCTCCTCTCTGCTCCCTCGCCCACTTTCTGTGGCGTTTTCGTGAGATGTCAGGAGGAGATGAGCTGGCAGTTGGATGCGGTACTGCACGGCTCGCCGACCTTCAGACGGAGTCAGTCGGCCCAGCGGTTAGTACGCCGGCCGCCGACGGGTCGTCGCAATTCGCTCGCTCAGTTGAAACTAAGCCACAACACGTTTTGTGAATGGAAGAATGTGCCTTTTTTTACTTTGTTAGTTTATACACTGTATCAAGCTCCGTGTCTGGGTCGCTCCCCGCAAGCGCTGCACAAGTGCATATGCGACGCTTCGCTGACTTTACGCTACCAGGAAAATCTAATGCCACTTGAAGGCGGGAGATAGGTCAGCGAAGTCAATATAGGTACTAAGGATATAAAATCAACCGAAACGTTTTTACCGTACAGCGAAAAACGAGAGAGCCGGATGCACTTTTTTGCACTGGGTGAACAAGCACCGCGGTCAGCAGCACGACCACACATCTGCGAATACTTTTCCATCTAAGAAATGCAATTGCTAGACGTGAGGTGTTGTAGAAGTTCGGGGGATGTTTACTGCACGAGCGCTATACAACAAATAGTCACCTAAAGTACTTGAAATGCTAAAACTAAATAAAACTGTAAAATGGCTGTACATTATATACCTTGTATATCCCACTTCGGTAAGGCTGGCTCGTGGCCGAGTGGTCTGAAGCGCTAGGGTTTTTGTTTTGTAAGTCGCAACTTCGACCCACGAGGGTGCATGCTTTTTTTGTAAGTTGATTTTTTCGTTTGCGGCCGATGTTTTCAAAACCTTGAATTCACCATGTTTTGGCCGTAACGTTCACTGCTCCACGAGCGAGTTCGCAGAACGCGCGCAGACTGACACTGACGCGCTAGCCAGTTCTCGTTGGCGTGCTGTTGCCACAAGCACCGACTGCTTGCGGGCAGTGGGCACAGGCCAGAATCAGCACACCATTTGCCTGGTGCGAACACGCTTTCTACGACACAGTCATGAGTGAGGCAAGCTCCGAATATGCGGGAAAAGCGCATGGCATTTGAGCGTCGGCGGTGGCGCGGAGGGCGTTCATCCACTGAGTAGGCATCGGCTAGTGATTTGTACGATGTCAAGCCATCGTGGGGGGCTTATCTCAGGCGTATTACAGCCGACAACATGGCAGAAGCGCGGTACGACGATTACTGAGATATCGAGAATGCCCATGCAACGCTGCCGTCGGATGTCAAGCATGTTATTTTACAGAACCGAAACCAAAACTTGTTTGAATGCTAACCTTGGACATCGACCAATCACTCTGCCACCTCCTCCCGACGTCACACCCTTTAGTTGCAGCGGCCGCCACGGACCGCGCATGGTAGTTTTTCTTCTTTCCCGCTTTATAAAATATTAACGACTTATCAACCGGATAAACGATGAAAAGTCTGGGAATTCGGGCCAGTCTAGGCAGTGCAAGCAAAACCGGGAGCTTGACAAATTCACTTCAGTGTCCCTTTAATCGCAACAAAGGCGGCGGAGCGGCTAACACCAGGCGGGTGGAAAGGGAGGGCGGGCGAATCAAACGAGACGTCAGCCTCGAAAGAGCAAGAACATCAACTGCCACCGAATAATCTCCGTGCCACCAACACAATATGCATGGCGCCTTGAACGGCTTCCTCCGCTGGCAGTGCAGGCGCAAAAATTGGGGGCGTGTTCTTATATAAGCCCAGATGCGTGGTCTGGGCGGTCGCCGTAGTGGGCTACGTTGCTAGAAAGAGCTCCAATCGACCATAGCCTACACATGGACTTAGTAGCGAGTACAAGTTCGCCGTGGTGCACAGGCAGCAAAGTGGGCGCAGTCACAGCGCTGTTGTGAGGTAGCGTTTGTGCGGGCAGCAGCAACAGTAGTACCGTGTCCTACCGAGCTCAAACGCACTACCACGAAGGCAAGTACTGTTTCGCGCAGCGTTCTACAGCCTACCTGCCGCAAGGCATGAGGGAAGTAGTTGCCACAGATCAGCTGTTCGCCAGCTGCCATGCTTCGGTATCCCCCACAGACTGCACAGCTCTCGGCGGCGAGCGTATTCCTCTTCCGCAACATGCCAATATATATCGCTGCAGCCTCCCAGCGACAAATGCACTGACTGCTATGCTGCCGTCGTTGTCAATCGCCTTGCGCCTGAACGCCCTCAATTACTTCTGAAGCCTCATTTGATTTTTGTACTGTACGACTCTGCCGTGGGCACGTTGCGGGCTCACAGTTGCCGATATCCGATTTCGCAGGCAACTGTTTCTAGCGTAGGCATTTCGTGCGTCGTGCGCGTTTTGTTTCGTGATTGCGGCTCCATTTTCCGGTCGGTCATGCGGTGTTGTCAAAAAGAAGCAGAGAATCAGCAGAAAAATTCGGTGCGATTATTGATATTTGTTGACGCCGCGGCCGAGAATCGGGTGGTGATGGCGCTTACGGCGGACGCCAAGGCACTATTTTTTTGTCCGCGAAATACAGTCGCATGCAAGGTGAGACGGGCGGGCGCGGTCATAGAGTTATGCGGTGTTGCTAAGAGAGGTAATTGCAAGCTGAAATTTTATACGATTACCATCTAAAGCCAGAACTGGGCATTTCAGGCAGGGTAGGACAACATTTCGTCGTTTTAAGTTCGGGATAGGCTCTGCTGGGTTATACAACAAAATTTTTTCTTTGCTTGCTTGTTTGCTTTCTTTTAGAGCACTCGTTATTTACCTAAACTCTGTTATAAAAAACAAACGCGGTAAGTTTTTTGAATGTGCCTTTTTAAGCATGTACATCGTTTTGAATTTTTAAAAATGTTTTTTTTTTATATTGTTTTCGCTTTTTGTACTTTAATAATGTGTTGCTATCTTTGTCCTGTTTGTGAAAGTGGAATACGACATCCCTTCGTTCTTCCGTTTAAAGTGGTGTTGGTTCTAACTGTGCTCGTGGATTATGCTAGTCTATTGAAGTGTGGGGTTGTCGTGTCTCGTGCTCAGCCATGAAATTTGGCGCATTAAAATCTCCACCTGTCCTTTATGTTGTCGCCTTCGTATAACAAGGGCATAAATCCCCCCTTTCACCGGCATTCCTCTTCATACTGTGGCCACAAACTTCAGAACAGTAGGAGCAAAAGCAATATGAACTATTCCATCCTGTTGAGGGGGACATCCATCGAATCTTGATAAAATACACATTCCGCACATAGTTACGATGTGTAGACGTATTCATTTTCCTCATCGTTTCGTAATGGCGGTGACTATGGCTTTGCGATTACTTAGCAGAACTTGGAAATGCTGGTGTTTTGTCCTAGCTGACAAACTTGGGGACATCTGCTTCCCTACTGTTGAAGGCCGTTTGTTGACGGCCGACAGAAATTCAACAATCTTTGCAACTTCACTGCAAACTTCCTAACTGCGGAAAATGATAAAAATGAGTTATATTCCAGTTCTCTTAGCGGCAGATTGCCATAGAATTGTTTTATAGGGAGTTTTAATAAAACTAAACTTAAGCCCCTTGCCCGCTGATTATTTGCGAAAACGTTGGCTTTACCAAATAGCGTTTGTGCACACTCGGAACAAAAATGCACGCAACCCTTTAATCGGTTACAACTTAAAAAGCGTAACGGAAGTTTCCGCTGGGCCTCATCACCGCAGCCAGATGTTACTCCGCTCGGGGAAAGTAGTACTTTACGGGGATACTTTGAACATAGCCCAAACCGTATCCGTGATTTTTTTCTTGGCCTAATATGCTAACATAATATTGCAGCGACGACAAACCACCTACGTGAGAAAAGGCAGACCATATGCACTCATAGCAATCTCCTTTAAAACGCACGCGCACGTTGACATCCTCCTCATTCTTTTGGGCGGAGTGATACAGTACATGAGCTTTTGCCGTTCTTAACTTGTTCCCGAATATAGCCTATGTCCGTCCCCATGCATGTTAGTTAACTACCATCAATGAAAGCAATGCTTTGTCGACGCGTTCGGGGTCCCGAGCCCAGAAAAACAAGAACAATATTCTTGTTCCTCAAGGAAAATGACCGTACCGGTGTATGCGCTCAGCATCGAAATCACAGGCCATTTGAAACGGGATGTGGACCTCAGATGCTCGATTCAGTCAGAAATAATAGCACGACGGTGCGGGTTCCATTCCCGGCCGCGGCGGCCGCTTTTCTGATGGAGGTGAAAAGCAAAAACGAACGGGTGTACCAGATTTCGGCGCACGTTAGATATCCACTGGCGGTCGAAATTCATCCGGAGCCCTCACCTCCCATACGACACGACTCATCGCCTGAGTTGCGTAGGCGCGGTAAACCCTACAATCAATCAATCAATCAATCAATCAATCAATCAATCAATCAATCAAACAAACAAACAAACACTCACGAAGAATGGAAGGAGCCCAGGCGCTCACCCGTGCCTTAACCCTCAAAAAAAGGACGAGTGTGTTGTCATTTGATTAGTTTCTGCGGTGTGGTTCGATTGCTTGGGACGAATAATTTTTATTTACTGCATTTTTTTAGTTCGCGCTGTTCTTCTCTCTATCTTCCTTCTTTAAAGTATGAATCTGAAGAACTCTCCAGGGCAGTACTTGAAGTGACGGGACATCATAGCAGATAACGTTGTGACAGATAGAACGCGGCATTACTTGATATACCTGAATGGACCTTTTCCCAGTAGCGATCCGCGCACGCGATTGCTGCCGGTGCGCCATTCTAGTCAGACGCGTCGGCCAAATAATCAAAAGGGCGCCCCCTCATCTCGCCGCTTGGGGAGGCCACGTTTGAAAGACGATAGTATTTCTTGGGCTACTAAAACGTGAAAATTTTGGTCTCTCTGTCTCTGTCTCTCTCTGTCTGTCTGTCTGTCGGTCTGTCTGTCTGTCTGTCTGTCCGACCTAATTCAGGCACCAGACCAAAGTGAAACAGAAGCTGCGCAATAGTCTTATATACCAACCGCCAAATCTAAACGTGTATGTCCCATGTAAGTGTTCATACTTGTCAACATTGTTGAACAAGAAGAAGGCATATACTTGTCGACATTGTTCAACAAGAATAGGGCATTACGAAAATATAAAGCAAAAAATCAATACATAAGTGATATTTGCAGTGTTCCTTTATTAAAATTTGATGGATGCCTCTTTTTGCGATAGCAAATGAAATACATCAAATGCACTGAAACCGTCGCCTGCGCGTTAATCGCAACGGAGGCGACGTAGCGGCTAACGCCTAGTGGGTGGAGAGGTGGGCGGCCGAATCAAACAAGATGTCAGCCTCGAAAGAGCAAGAATATCACCTGCCACGGAAATATCTCCGTGCCACCAACACATTGCATGGCGCCTTGAACGGCTTCCTCCGCGGCATAGGGCAGGTGCAAAAATTGGGAGGCGTGTTCTTATATAAGCCCCCAAGCGTGGTTCGGGCGGTCGCCGTAGTGGGCTATGCTGCTAGAAAAAGGTCCAATCGACCACAGCCTACTCGTGGACTTAGTAGCGAGTAAAAGTTCGCCGTGGTGTACAGGCTGCAAAGTGGGCGCAGTCGCAGCGCTGTTGTGAGGCAGCGTTTGTGTGGGGAGCAGCAACAGTAGTACCATGTCCTACCGAGCTCAAAAACCACGAAGGCAAGTTCCGTTTCGCGCAGCGTCCTACAGCCTACCTGCCGCAAGGCATGAGGGAAGTAGTTGCCACAGATCAGCTGTTCGCCAGCTGCCATGCTTCGGTATCCCCCACAGACTGCACAGCTCTCGGCGGCGAGCGTATTCCTCTTCCGCAACATGCCAATATATATCGCTGCAGCCTCCCAGCGACAAACGCACTGTCTGCTATCCTGCGGTCGTTGTCAATCGCCGTGCGCCTGAACGACCTCTATTATTTCGGAAGCCTCATTTGATTTTTCTACTGTACGACTCTGCCGTGGGCACGTTGCGGGCTCACCGTTGCCGATATCCGATTTAGCAGCCAACTGTACTGAAGCGTAGGCATTTCGTGCGCCGTGAAGTTTTGTTTCATGATTGCAGCGCCATTCTCCAGTGTGTCATGCGTTGTTGTCAAAGAGAAGCAGAGCATCAGCACGAAAATTCGGTGCGACTATTGACATTTGTTGATGCCGCGGCCGAGAATCGGGTGGTGATGGTGGATACGATGGACGCCAAGGCCCTATTTTTTTGTCCGCGAAATGCAAACGCATGCATGGTGCACGGGCGGGCGCGGTCCTGGAGTTATATGGTTTTGCTAAGAGAGGTAATCGCAAGCTGAACTTTTTATACAATTACCATCTATAGCCAGAATTGGGCATTTGAAGTCGGGTAGGACTACTTTTTGTCGTTTTTAGTTCGGGATAGGCTCTGCTGTGCTATACATAAGACTTTTTTTTTCATTTGGTTGCTTGTTTGTTTTATTTTTATGCACCATTTGCCCACCAATACTGTATTATAAAAAATAAACGCGGTGTTTTTTTTAATTGTGTTTTTTTTGTGCATGTACAAGGTGTTGTAGTATTTCAGATTTTTTTAATTTTTTCCCCTCTTTTTGTAATTTATTATGTGTTCCTATCTTTGTCCTGTTTTTCAAAGTGCATTGAAACGTATACATCAGTTCTGTTTAAGCTGGTCCTGTGCACATCTGTTGTAGTCATAATATATGGTTTTAACTTTCGATTATGCGTTTGCACGGATGTGCGCTGTCGTCGTGTCCAGGGGCTCAGCCATGAAATCTCGGGCATTAAAATCTCTACCGGTGCAGGTCCGACGCTTGGCGGAGTGATACAGTACATGAGCTTCTGCCGTTCTTAACGTGTTCCCGATTATAGCCTATCTCCGTCCCCATGCATGCTAGTTAAGTACCATCAATGAAAGCAATGCTTTGTCGACGCGTTCGGGGTCCCGAGCCCAGGTAAGTAAGAACAATATTCTTGTTCCTCAAGGAAAATGACCGTACCCGTGTATGCGGTCAGCATCAAAATCACAGGCCATGTGAAACGGGATGTGGACCTCAGATCCTCTGGGCAGTCAAAAATAATGGCACGAGGACGCGGGTTCGATTCCCGGCCGCGGCGCCCGCTTTTCTGATCGAGGCAAAAAGCAAAAAAAATCACGCCATATCCACGGAATGAATGATGATAAGTGGGGCGAAGCTCGAGAGGGGGAGATCATCGGTAACCGTAACTCTCCCGTGAAAGTTCGCCCATTACATCATTAAGAAAGACGTAAGACTGTGCGTACATTGTACAAATCAACTTTTATTTTGTTCTTTTATTTTGTTCTTGTTCGTTTGTTGTTGTTGTTGTAGGGTTCGTGAGGCTGAAGGCAAGCGCTCGTATCGGCAGGCAAACCCCGATGCAGTGAGAGCTCGCGAGGCGGCTGCAAAACGCATCAAGCGAGCTCAGCCCGAAGCTGCCGACGCGCGGTTTAAGCGCGACTTTCTAGACGAGATATTTAGGACGAACTTGTGCCCGAACAAGACGAGAGGAAACGAGCAAAGGTCCTTGCGTCTCGTTCGATCTCCGAGAACGACTGCCTGCGTTCGTGGCGTGATCTCTTGCGTGATCTCCCCCTCGCAGTGCACTTGCGCTCGCGCCTCCGTTGGCGAACACAGACAAGCTCGCGCTCCCGGTGCCGAGTTTGCGCTGCCGGTTGCATCCTGTTCTTGCGCGTGCAACGCGGCCCACTTTGCGACATCTCCGAAAGCATGCGGCGGTCACGTACCACGAGACACAAGGGATGGACAGACCCATGGCTTTAGGAGCTTCGCCCCTAAAACGCCCGGTTGTAGGAGATTTCGCAGCACGTTAAAGATCCCCAGGTGGTCGAAATTAATCCGGAGCCCTCCACTACGGAGCGCCTCATCGCCTGAGTTGCATCAGCGCGGTAAACCCTACAATCAATCAATCAATCAATCAATCAATCAATCAATCAATCAATCAATCATCAATCAATCAATCAATCACCCAAACAGTTACGAAGAATGGACGTGGACGGAGCAGAGACTCTCACCCAAGCATTCACCCTCAAAAATAGAACGAGTGTGTTGTGATTTGATTAGTTTCTGCGATGTGATTCGATTGGTTGGGATGAATGAATTTTTATTTACTGCATTTTGTTTTTGAGTTCGAGCTGTTCTTCTCTCTATCTTCCTTCTTTAAAGTATGAATCTGAAGAACTCTCCAGGGCAGTACTTGAAGTGATGGGACATTATAGCAGATAGCGTTGTGACGCATAGAACGCAGCATTACTTGAATTACCTGAATGGACCTCTTTCAAGTAGCGATCCGCGCACGCGATTGCTGCCGGTGAGCCATTCTAGTCAGACGCCTAGGCCAAATAATCAATCGGGCGCACCCTCAGCTCGCCGCTTGGGGAGGCTATGCCCTCTAGCACTCCACGTTTGAAAGACGATAGCTTTTCTTGGGCTACTAAAACGTGGAAATTTTGGTCTGTGTGTCTGTGTGTCTGTCTGTGACTCGATTCAGCCACCTAGCCCAAGTGAAACAGAAGCTGCGCAATAGTCTTATACACCCACCGCCAAATCTAAACGTGTATGTCCCGTCAAGTGTTCATACTTGTCAACATTGTTGAACAAGGATAGGGCAGTACGCAAATACAAGACAGAAAATCAATAGATAAGTGATATTTGCAGTGTTTCTTTATTAAAATTTCATGGATGCCTGTTTTTGCGATAGCAAATGAAATACATCAGATGCACTGAAACCATCGCTACACCATGGCGGCTTTTAAGAAATCACACGGCAGTAGCAACGAAAGGTTCTACTAGATTGGATCTACGTTCCGCTCGGAACGCTAGTGCAGTAGGGCATAGAGTTTCGTACAATATACACCAGAGAGAAATCTGTCGCTATCGTCTAGGCGGCTCACATCAATGCCGTCTGTGTCGTCATGGGCTGCCTATATAACGTGCGCTCGCCTTAGTTTCATCATTGGCTTGGATTAAAACGTTTTAGTGACCGCAAATTTAAACAAACTGCCACGATAAAGCGAAGAATAGTGTGCAATTATGTAAGTGTAAAAATAAAGCAGGTTGTTTTTATAACAAAAGAAAGAGGAATTAAATTGTATTTTTGCCGGAACGGTTGTGGCTGCTATTTGTCGGCCAAGGTGGTAGTTACGAACAATGTTAATATTTGGAGGGCAAACCCATTGGAGATTCTTATTTTATGGATTTTACCTTAATTTGAAATAATAACTTGCAAGAAGAGTTTGGAAAGTTTTTTGACCGTGCCTATGAAAACGTCGCCTTCGTGGGGAATCGGTGCACCGACCGTCAGCTACAGTTTAAAGAAACTTGCTGCTGAGCGAGTTGGTGAAGAAAACTTAAACAAAAACAGAAAACGCGGCGTGAAACAGTCGTGGACTATGACAAGATAGGAGGGAAACAGGTGCCCGTATCTGTCGTATCTTGTCTTCGTCGAAGTACGTTTCGTTTCTTCTTTTCGTCACCTACAAATTTCATGGAGGCATGTTACCCGCTCACTCATACGTCCTTCCAATGCGGCATGAACAACGTCAGGTACGATCACGCACTGCCTGCCGTTTCACCGAACATGGTTACCAGAGAACAGGAAGGATTTCGGCTTCCTCGTAGCTCGTAGACGTTGTAATGCATAGTAAAAGAAGCAAATCCCAAAAACCGCGTAAGAATCCAGTTGTCAGGCCAAGCCCAAGTCAAAAGCGGGGGTCTTCTCATCAACCCCACGACGACTTGGCTTACCACGTGAAGTTTCCTCTCTATTAGGCCTATACTTACTGAGAAACTCTATGCAGAAGGACATCGTGGTTCTATAAATATTCTAGTATCACGGGATCACATTCCGAGACTACGTAGTACTGCCGTGGGTCTCCCGTGCCGCGCTGGAGGAACTGAAGGTGGAGAGTCAGAACCCCCAGAACGAGGAGAGACAGACGATGTGTATGACCGATGACATTTTGCGGCGCTCAGCACGATTTTGACTCCGTTAGCACAGTTCATGTTCAGCGCCATAAATAAAATGCAGCCTATTTATGTTTTACTGGGCGCAGATTATTATGAAAATGTGAGAAGATTTGCGGAATTCACACGGTTCTTATACCGCTTGAATTGAGTGCGAAATTTTTTTGTAGCCTGATTGGAGTAGCAAAATAAGTTGGGTTATTTAACAGTTATCAAGTATTCATTTCAAGCCCCGTTTGCATTGACCCTACGAGGGAGAGTTGAGTTGACACAAGTTTTTCCGACTCAACGCACCCATGTATGAACCGACGCGGTGAGTCGAAAAGCCATCGAAACGAGTGCGTTCGACTCGCAGGCAGGGGGTGGGTTGTCTGGTTCGTCGGGCTGAGTCGGCGGGAGGCAAGGAGCTGAATACCGTATTTGCACGATTCTTGTGCGCCCCCAACTGTAACGAGCGGGTAAGTGCGGAGGAAAATTCGAAAAAAAAAACAATTTGACAGCTCCTCTACTGCGCAGATGCAGAAGATTTGACACCGCGTACCTGTAAGAAGGCGATATTATTTGCCGAATTCAAATGTGGAAGGGAAGTATGACTTGTGCTTCATAAACTTGACCAGCTCCTACTGGAAATAAAGTTACAGCTGGGAATATTGAAGCTCTATGCAATTTTAAGTGCCTTGACATCCGTAATTCTAGGCGTGATGGGCTCATTGAAGCAACAGAAAAATAAGCAACAGCTGACCAAGGTATGCCATTGAGGAATGAGTGGGCCGAAATCGACTCACGTGGGCTTGGCGGATTGCTTTTATTGGATTCGGTTGGATTATCTGGGGACTTTGTGGCTATGTCCATGCTGCCAGGGGCTTTAATGCCGATGTCGGTTTTGAGCCCGATTGTAACGCGCGCCAAATATTAAGGCTACCTTTGAGCAAAAAAAAAAAATAAAGAACGAAATGCACGGTAGATTCGTGAAAATCCGCTAGCTCCTCTTCCGGGAGCCCCTCCGATCCCCTCACCTCGATTCCTTGGACGGGTTTCATATAAACCACCAGAAGGGCGGGGGTTAGAGATAACTGAACCCACCGCGACAATAAATATTTGCAATGTAAGGTTGTCGGACGTTCTGTCAGTATGGCCGAGCAAAAAAGGCAAATGGAAAGTTATGCGCTGCTGAAGTAAAGTTAGTAAAAGTGGGTGATCAACCAATTTGTAGAAGAAAAAACGAGACACAAGTTGGTGCACAAACAAATGCATGAGCCCAACACCCCCTGCCTTTAAAGGAAGAAACAAGTTGTCCCTGCGCATAGGTTCCCATTGAGAGCCCCACGCAAATGTTGCAAAAACTCTATGTAGGGCCTGAACTTTTGCTCGCGCACAGTGAAGCACTTGAAGCACATAAAGGAGCTTTGTGGCAAGGAAGACGTTACACACTCTTGCACGTGCAAACACAGAGAGGTCTCGCCCATTCCATGCCTGCGATGCGCGCATAACTTGCGTAGCGATGTACGGGCGAAGTCAATACGAAGCCTCCATGGGGATTTCTCAAAGAGGTCGTGGAGTCATTTAACTTTCTTACCGCGCAGTTTTCCTTGGAATATCTGTTCAGCATGTCAAGGAAAACTATGACAAACACTTTTATTGAAAGTCTATTCCCGATGCCTGTTTATCGCCAACCTTACTTAGGCCACGAGAAAAGCAATGTTTTAAAACGCGTAATGAGCATGTGTATCCCGCCAAATGCAAAAATATTTTTCTTCAAGCTTCATTCTCCACACTCCCAGTTAAGACATGGCTGCGCGAAAAAGGAATGTCTATTCCTTGGTCGGACAATTGTCGCCTCTGTAATCAACCAGAGACAATTGATCATTGTTTTGTGTTGTGCCGGGACGCTGTGTTCTTCTGGGACGTTTTGCAGCGGACACTAAAAAAGGACATTGACATCACCCCGTACACCATTCGCTTCCTGCCATTTGAAGATGTTAATCGGGTGCCATATGACGTTTTCGTTCTCCTAGGATTGTTTAGCTTGTGGAAGTGCCGCATGACTGATCGGCATGCGGAACCCCCTAGGCCGACCAAGTGCATTTTTCGGGAACAGGCGGCGTTGGTGCGGAGCGTTTATGCTGCGCAGAGTGATCCACCAGAGTGGCTGCCTCTTTTGGATGCGTGTGTTTGCTTGCCTGAGTTTTGGTCTTTGTTCAACTGATGTCCTTGCCCTTTGTTGTCTGTTAGTGTTTATATTGTGTGTTAGGTGTCTTGTCTGTTGAAGTTTTCTAAAATTTCCATGCATTAAAAAAGAAAAAGTCGGATGGCCGAGCGGTCCAAGGCGCTGAGTTCAGGTCGCAGTCCGGTTTCCGGGCGTGGGTTCGAATCCCACTTCTGACACTACTTTTTTTTTTCTTTTCCCCACGCTAGCCCAAGTGCGACGTTAATGCCCTAACCCATGGTGTAAGATTATTCTCACCCTAACCACATGGACGTGAAATCACACGCCACGCGAGCGTCGGAGTTGTTCGGCAGCGCCGCGCTGACCCGCAGGAAAGGGCGAGTAACCGCATGAGAGCGGCGAAGTCACGCGTCAGCCGCTGCTTCGACGTGTGTTGGCGGACACGTTTGTATGAACTCTGCCCTCTAATAAAAGTTATTTTTGATCATTTATGAGCAGTTATTTTCATTTACTTAAGGGCAGTAATCAACACCTCAGATTTGCAATAAAAAAATCACTTGCCGTACTGTATTCGTTGCTACGAATGCTTGCGGGCCAATTTTGAAATCCTGCAAAAAGTATTTCAAGTTATCACCGTAAAATATGATCAATATAAGGAAGCTTGATAAACAAAACTAGCAGTTGCTTAGCTCGGCGATGCAAGGATATACGTAGCATGAGTTATTGCTGCAGCTGGTTAGTCTTAGCTTTCCTGGTTGTCTAGGATTAGCTTGATTATCATGCTTACTGCTGCGTCAATGACACACACACGATGTACGCATAATGTGACACATGCGTATTTATCAAGCGGCTCCGGCGCAGTGTCACCAATCGTCCCAGAGCTAAGCTGGTTCCACAGGCGCAAGCCGGTGTTGCTGCGACGCACGAGCCATCGGATCCACACGCGGCTACCCCTCGAGTGATCAAGTGTACTGGGCCGCCACGTACGGAACGAAGTTCGGCGAAGACTCTGGACGCGTGGGGTGTGGTTCCACAGGCGCACGCCGGTGTTGCGCTCCGACGCACGAGCCATTGGTTCCACACCCAGCCACCCCTCGCCCTGATCATCAAGTGGACCGGGCCGCCACGTGCCGAGCTTGAAAGAAGGGCTTTCCAGGACCCACGCAAAACTCCTCCACCTCCGTCAGTGTAGCTCATGCTACAAAAACGCACTTAGAACAATTTATTTCCTTGCTTATTGGTGCCCTACCTTGATGTTATGTATAGACTGCTACATAAGCGTAAGCAGAGCAAATTTCAGCGCAGCCTCGCTTCTGAGGTTAGAGTCGAACGTCAGTTGCAGTTTAAAAGGCAAGGTACCGCGGTAGCCCTTCTTCACCCCGGTAAAAAAAGCTAATCAGACCCTTACCGCAAAAAAGCGGGGTTTTACAAGACCATAGACCGTCAAAAACAGAAGCCCAACACGCACCGATCTTGGAGGCGAGTTCAAGTCATTTATGCTACAAGCGATGTAACCAAAGCTCGCTCTATTGATTAAAAAAGCTATCGCACATCCTCAGTCTTCCCTCCGCCAGTCACGGCGAATTGAATGGACTGCGCCGCTATATTTCTGGCGTTGGCTTGTACGTCCCGCAGAGATCTTGCAGACAAGTCCAACCGTGCTAATACTATACTCGAGGACAACTTTCTGCGGCTATGGAGCTATGGGAGTGGGGAGGGAGCAGCTAACTGCTTTGTGTTACTGCGTGAAAGTGGTCCCCAATAAACGGTTTTCGGTTTCAGTTCTGGCGCGACAGACAGGCATTCCATACAGTTCCCCTATTCACATGAGCTCCGTGTTTAAGCGCGCTGACGCACTATCGCCGAGCATGCAGGCATATTGGCGCCTCCTTCCCCATGCTTCGTTTGTTTGTGGACGCAACAAACCAGTTCTTTGACTGGAGAATTTAGACCAAGCCAGAACTGTACCGCCCAACTCAGTGTCGCTCAGAATTGAAGTGACAAGCACTGATTGGTAAACTGTACTGGAGCTCAAAACTGGGCAGCACCAGTGATATCTGCAGCGTACTTACATAGGGCGGGCCCAGTATACCAAAAGAGCCGCACGCACACAAGCTTACGCACCCGCTCGCTTACGCCGGCTAACTGCAGCTAACCAAATGGATTGCGGAAACGACTGAGAGTCCCGGTTGCGTCAGCTTCCCTTGAGCGTGCGTGAGCTTTGCAAACCACTTGCTTGGTTTGTTTTTACGGCTTTTGCTCCTCAAGCTTCTCAAACATTATATGCGGAGAATAAAGTAGGGAGCCGCCGCGAGCTGCCGAAGGCCGTCGACGAGGACGCCAAGTTTTTTTTCCCGAAGAGAACAATTGGGACGCCAGTGGCGATAGTCACAATAAGAAAGAAATCCGAAAATAAAAAAAAAATAAATCTCTGTTTTATGTATTATGGATACTAATCTAGTTCCACTATCAATCCAAGGCTAAAACATAAGAAATATATTAATTGTTTAGGTTACAGCCAGGCAATGATTTTGTTGACCTACTTCCGGGTGCACAGTGAAACGGTGTGATTCGGCTCTGTAGCCTAGATGAGGATAGATGAAAATGGAACAGACGGCTTAGGAAGCGACCACAAGTGGTTTAGCTTGCACTTTCGAGGCGCAACCTGGACAAATGTAGAATTAGGTACAATACGAGGAACTAATTTGAATAATGAGCAGTTAAAGATCATCGCTGATAGATTAGAAGATTAAATCAATAAATACCCAGGCAAAAATTGGGATTACTACGAAATGATTGTGTTCATAAAGAGTAAGATGAATGAAGCAAAGCAACGAAACCGATGGAAAGGGAAGAGAAAGCCGAGAAGCTGGTGGAATAAGGAAATAAAAGAGGCTGTTGACCAGCGAAGAAAGGCGTCGAGAGAACACAGAGAAGCAAAAAGAACTGGTATGGAACCGGAGGTAGTGAAGGAGAAATGGGATATCTACCATGGGAAAAAACTAGAAGTGCAGAAAATGGTGCAAGCAAAGATCAAACAGCAAAGCGAGCAATGGATGGCAGAAATACGGAAGAAAAACAAAAGCGCATCCAAGACGTTTTGGAACCATGTAAAATCCCTAAGCTCAAAAAACGATAGCCATCAAAAATTCCTGATTGATGAGGAGGGGGAACATTTAGAAGGAGAGCACGCGGTGGCGCATATTCATCGAGTGATTAGTCAGAAGTTCAGGACAATAGTGGTAGGAAAACCTGCACCGGTAACATCAGCGCCACAGAAGACTGCGGAAAGGGAAATAAGTTTGAGCAACCTTCATTGGAAAAAAGCAGAGCAAAAAAGGTTTCCCCCCAGACAGCAGTGGGCCCAGACGGAATACCAATGCAACTGATAAACCTGCTTGTACCTAAAAGTAAGGAATCGTTTATGAGGGCAATATATAGGTGATAGAAACCAAACATATACCAGAGGACTGGCTAGAAAGTAGGATGAATTTCATATATTAAGGCAGAGGAGACAAAGCCAGTATTGATTCATACAGACCACTCACAGTAACGTCAGTGGTGTATAGATTCGTAATGCAGGCGATAAAATCAGAAATTCAAGCATGGATGGAAGAAAATGAAATACTTGGGTAACTGCAGAATGGATTTAGACAAGACAGGCGACTGGATGACAATTTGTTCGTGATACCGCAATGCATTGAAATTGCGAAACCACAGAATAGACCACTATGGATTACGTTCTTGAACATTAAAGGGGCATATGACAACCTAAACACAGAACGGCTGTGGATAATGTTGAAACTCCAGGGATTAGATGACGAATTGGTACAGTTCCTTATAGCAATCTATAAAGACAATAGAGTGCACCTTACTTGGGAAGGACAGAAATGCGCCCAGCAGGTCAACATCCATCGGGGACTGAAACAGGGATGCCCTTTGAGCCCAATACTGTTCATGCTTTACATGGCAGGGTTAGAAAAGAAACTGGAAGAAAGTCGAGTAGGGTTTAGCCTAACCCATATGCTGCAAGGCGAAGTGGTACAACAGCATATTCTGGGAATGTAATACGTAGACGACATTGTTCTTTTGATGCAGCGGCTAATTAGCGGCCAGGAAGCCACCGACCTCGGTTAAAATTTCAGTGCAGACAAATTAGGAATAATGGTTTTTCAATGATGCTACCACTGACCTAGTGCCTATCCAGCAAGGCGAATTACCTAAAGTGAAGGAATATAAATATTTGGGAGTGTGGATAAACGAAGGGGATAACTACTTAAGAACTCACGAGGAGCAACTTAAGGTTAAGGGAAAGCGAAACGCAGCTATAATGAAGCATAGATCTCTGTGGGGGTATAAAAAATACGAAGTAGTAAGATGAATGTGGAAAGGAATAATCGTTCCGGGTCTCACGTTTGCGAATGCTGTACTCTGCTTAAAATCAGACGTCCTATCAGGCCTTGAAGTAAACCAGAGAACGGTAGGACGTTTGGCCTTGGGCGCGCATGAGAAAACAACTAACGAAGCAGTTCAGGGAGATATGGGCTGGGCGTCGTTTGAAGTTAGAGAAGCTCAGAGTAAAATATGAGTAAAAAATAAAATAAAATAAGCTCAGAGTAAAATATCCTCAGAGTAAAATAGGGCAATGGATCAACGAAGGTGGGCAGCTAATTGTTTTTAGGTACGTATACTTGAAAAGCGTGGACACGCAGTGGCTAAGGAAGACTAGAAGGCTAACGATGAAATACGGAAAGAACAGTGGAGAATCCAAAACAGCCAAGGTAACCAAAAAAGAGGCAAGGCAGATTGAAACGAATAAATGGAGGGACAAAATGGAAGCTAAAACGTCGTTAGAGATGTACAGGGCTGAGAAATTTAACATCAGAAAGGAAAATTTCTACGATAATTCATAGGGCACTGCTTTGCATTTTTGAGGCTAGAGAAGGTTGCCTGCGAACTAAGAGATTTGTGGGGAAGTATTCACAAAATGATGGGGTATGCGTGGTCGGCGGAAAAGAAACAGAAACTATGCGCCACATAGTGTTATAATGCGAGGGTATCCATCCAAATCTACATGAAGGGAATATTGGGCTTCCAGAAGTCCTAGGATTTAAGGGTATCACAGGGCAAGTTAACTTCAAGGCTGTCGAGGGGACGAAAAGAAGATTAGAATGCTGGTGGACGAAAAACAGAGAGGGGAATATTGCCTAGGGCAGTTACCACCTGTAACAGGGGGGAAAGTATTTCGTGCCTAATGAGCTTTAGTGCCTGCCCTAAGCAGCGCTAGTATTATACCAAGAGTGTAAAACAAGGTTATATTAGTCCTTTTTGGTAAGAGGACATGTCATCACCCCGCTTTGAAAGGGAAACCAATAGCAACCATCATCGTCATCATGCATTGCCACGGAGAGTTGACCCCAAGTATACGCCGCCAGCGCCGCCTGTAGGGGTGCCACTGAAATCCCCCTAGCGGTCCATTTCCAAAGCAGTCGCGGGAGTCTCCGGCCCGCGCACCACTGCCACCGTTGCTGTCGCGGCACATTCGCGACTAATATTTTCCGTTTGTATGCGTTGTAAATACGCATTTATGTGGATTAGTCACTCTGTCCGCAAATGTGGTGTATTAACGGTAGTATAAGTGTTTGTGAAGCGATCTTAGTGTGGTACATTCGGTCTTCCTAAGCTCTAGGTGTGTGTCACATGCCGGCGTCGCGATATCGGCATATGCATGGAGCTGATTGTGATTCCACTGCGTTGAAATTTACTAACAGTAACTCCGTAAGCAGCGTTCGCTCAGATGCTCATGCTACGGCTATAAACTACGATATACATCGGTATCGTGTGCTTACATAATCTAGCGAAGCACTTATACCTGACAGCACGGCAGTTACGCTTCATATTTTAGATATTGATCACTACCCTGAACAAGCCAATGTGGCACAAATTTCACGGACATCCTACGCAATAAGTACGATGGATAATGCAAACTTACATGCGGAGTCAGCACAAAGAATTTACGGCAGGGTCGCCTTGTCGCAAGGTGAGCCCTCGCAGTCATCATGAGCAACATACATCCTCCGCTTATATTCGCGTCCGCGACTAACCGCTTTTTCGAAGCATCGTCATATGACATATATAGGGAGCCTGCAGAATCTAGCACACAATTGAAATCAGAGGCCCTTATCAGATACCACACTCTTCGAACAACACCTTTTTCGCTTGTGAACTTCCCGTATACTTCAAAGAATGTGTCCGCCGAATGATATCAGGAGTTCGTTCAAGTCAAAAACCAAAATAAAAGTGATCGCGCAGCTTGTGTGTTGGATTACTAGGACGGTCATTTCTTGATTTCGCTCCGCATTTGTACACTATACCGTATAGTTAAGCGCCTCCCTCCTGCCGCCACCCCTGTCTTGGAGAATATCAGTGCATTTCGCATCTTGTTGGTCTAGTGAGTCCTATCCTACTTAAGACGAACGTCTCTAGCATTTTCGAAGCTGCTCCGGGTTTTTTTCAATCCCGCACGAGCTATTACACTGATTCTGGGTTGGCAGACCATTTATTTGTCCGTAGCTTCATTAACACTCCTTGACCATTGCTATCAGGTGGAATGGGCACATATTTAACGACCAACAGGCTTAGAACCCACTTAACATTTTCGCGTGGCCTCTATTCCTATTGAAGGCACGTTACTGCCAGGTTAAAGCTAATCACATCCCCGAATCATATTTGTCTATGACGCATATATTGGAAACAAAGCCACATTCATTGTCCGCGCTGCAAATCGAAACCAACCTGTGCCAGTATCAAGTCTAAAGGAGGTCACAATAGAATTAAATTGCGCCTGACATAGTCGGAGGTGACAGTGGTGATTTGCCGTAGCCGACACCCGTAAGAGCGGCGAAGAAGCGCCCAGTACCGCGTCCCAGGATAGCTCTTGTTGGCGTTCCAGCACTCGATCAGGACACAGGTATTTTTTAAGTGTCTTAAACGTACTATTTGGTTACAGACATCACCATAACAAGTTTTTAAGGGCGCGGAAAGGCAATAAGGAGCAAAAGAGAACCAAAACACTGCATGAGCCGATATCAGCTGTGCTGTGGTCATCCCTCAGCTCCGCGGAGAAGAAGGCAGGCAGTGCAGCGATCGCGAAGCTCGAGGCGTATAGAAGCGATTCTAATCGATAAACAACCACATGGACCGGAAACCGGGACGCTATCGCCCGCTTTTCGACGTTTCCTGGCGCTGTGTTCTGGCGAGCATTAACGTCGGCGTTGCTCGCGCGTCAGCTCGCGACTACATGCATTTGGCGTCGCAGGGCAGGAAATACGCTCCACGTCGTTGAGTCTTCACCCTTACCGTGTGTAAGGGGATGAGACTTTTGTGGGCACAGCGGTGCCGGAATCCGTCCAGGGCCATGGGAAACATGTATCACCGGAGTGTATATTTCCTCCTGCGACCACAACGTGTGGCAGAGGAGAAGAAAGTCGGGTGAAGCAGCGTTTGGCTCCGCAATTGGCGAATTCGGAAAGCCGGCTGACCAATCGGATCTGCTCAATGGGCGCAAAGTATTGAATGCCCATTCAATGCGGACAGAATCACACTTGGCTGTAGAACTCCGCCAAAATCAGCCAGCCTCTGCTTTAAGTACACGCAAAACTTTGCAGTATAGTGCGTACCTGTGGAACTGTGGATACACAAAAAGATGCGCGTCAATCCACTCTGTGAAGGTGGTTCGAAAGCGAAGCTGTAAATGACACCCACAACGACTACCAATGCGACGTCACTTGAATTCACACACGTGGCTCTACAAACAGTGAAACCAGAGACAAGTGAAACGCATGCAACTACTGTTATGAACGGATCGTGGACCGGCACACCCAACCTCGGACACCGGCGCTAATTAGCGAATTTTGTTCGCCAGTCATAATCATCGTCGTGGGTTTCGTCGGATCGGCTCATGCCTTGTGTGAATCCTCCTTGAATACCGTCGTCAACCCCACGTCATCCCCTCACGTGCAACTCTGACTGACTGACAACAACAAAGGAGACGACTTCGGTAACGCGGGCCATGAAATCTGTAATCGCCGGGCGTGGTGACTCAGGCACACAGGTGCTCTTCGGGCTTGGACAAGAGGTCTCCCTGTCTCAGAGGTGCCAACGCATCCCCTCCCTCGTGGTGACGTGGTTACGCAACCATAGCGCCTTCGAGCGTGAGCGTCAATTTGTGGGTCCGTGATTGCAACAGGCGTTTGGGAGCTGAATTCCCTTAGAGAACTCTAGCGACTTTTGCTTGAAAAAATTCGATATTGAGAGCCGCCGAGTGTTGCTGGCTGTGCGAATCATTCGAGGCACAGCATCCAAATTTGTACACATCATGTATATACGGGAATAATGTTTTTCTTCCTTCATCAGCGAGCCCCGCTCTCTTCATCGACGTCTCCGGACACCAGCCACGCTACCAAAATGGATTTCCCCAACACATAAGTCACAACACCATCGACTTGAAATTCTAAATTCCATCGTGTTCACGGAATCTCTGCTTGCATCCGGAAGCGTTCTAAAAATTTTGTCATCAATCTTGTTTCTAAGGCGATTACGCCTGCATATGCATCAAACCTTCAAATAACTTTGTGTTGGGATCTGGGTCACTCTGGGGTTGCCGGAAATGAGACCACTGACTTTCTTTAACTTTCTTGAAGCTGTAGAAGCTGCGGGTGAATGAAGCGTTTGGGACGTCATCGGTGTCTGTTGCGGAAAAAACATGTCTTCTCGGCTGCCGCGATTAATAGTGCTTTGCTGGGCGCCGGTTTTGCAGGTATTGGTATAGCCTTGTGATCGTCTTTTTTGGTGCTATTTGATTCTAGCCGCGTAATATGTAAACAAACCTTCGCTTATGTGTTGTTAAATTAGCTCATTTCTACTGGTTTAGAACATATAACAAGCAAAGGCGGTCCAATCCGCATAGTTTTATTTCAATAAAGAAATAAATGAAAACTTTTTGCACGCGAAGAAGAGAACCAAATGTGGTGATGCGCTTATAATTTAATGTCTGGATAGTACAAATAATTATGTTGAAGCAAGATGCTTGAGCAATAACAATAACTTTAGGTCTGGTAGTTTTAGTGCGAGCTCTTGATTGCAGTTGCATGGTAACCCCGTTTTTGTTTTGGTGATATGCATCGACGGACTTTTAAAAAACGTAACCGGCAGTCAGATCAGCGTAACGTAATTTCAGCTAGGAGATTTCTTTTAAATCAATTATGACAAGCCAAAAGTGCAAATGTACATTATTGTCCTTAATTTTCATATAGGGTTCAATGTCGCACGCCAGTTTATGGTACGCACGCGTAACTACGTAAGCTTGTCTATATACTTTTTTTTAGTATATACTAACATGTTCGTATGTCTACCACTTGATGCGACGTAATGGGAACCTCGTCTTCGCGGTTTTACTGCCCGAATTCACAAATACGTTTTACTAAAGCCAAGCAAAACACCGCAATAGGCCGGCACCTATATGGTCTTCTGCTCGGAATGCCCACAGGAAAAAGATGAACACACTTGAAGAATAACGTACTCTGCAATAATGTCCCGAAACGTAGCGTTGCACATCCTGTAGCAGTTTGCCAATGAGGTCGGCCACGAGATAGTTCTCAAACCACTTCCATTTACACCGCACCAGACACCCTAAAACGAACCGAATGGTGTCTCGCGTTCAGCAACGTATTCCTCTGTTCATTTTTCAAGCATGTAATTCTTTCTAGACTGACTACGGGCTTGTATGCGGCTACTGATGATGGCGCGCATGCTGCTACGGGGGCCCGATCACTGTCTTGACCGCCATTGCCGTTTTCCGCAGCGCCACCTGTAGGGGCTGGAAAGAGCGGATACAGCTTTTCTGTAACGACTCGTGTCGTTGAAGTACGCGTTACGTTCTAGCGTGAGGCGTTGGAAAACGAGTGTCCTGGTCTTTTTGTATCGTGACTGTTTGACCTCTGGGTCCTCCAGCTGCGGCGCGATACTCAGGAAGGGGAGCGACACGTCGTGATGCGATGAGGCTTTAATGGAAACTAAAGAAGAAGTGGAGCGAGCCGACGCAGCCACGAGAGCATGCGGCAGCTCGTGAAGAGCATGATGAAAATGATGATGATCAGCGTCGTCTTCTAGAAGGGGTGAAGACGAGGAAGTCACAACAGTCTCCCCCGCCGACAGATGACGCTAGGTGGCTTCCAAAGGGGGGAGTAGCTGTACGGATCTATTCACTGTGGTGTCGCTGCGTAAAAGTTGAGTACACCCTAACGATGCCCGTTCCGTCCGCCGATGAGTTTTTGCTCAACGACAGAGCTATTCGGGTGCTGCTTCAACGAATAGCACTGTGTTGTCTTGTTCCCTCAGTTTGGTTGGATGTGCAGCAGCTGGCAACATTTCCCGTAACGTCCAAACAACGTTTTCTTCGCCATCGGTGTTTCCACTGCCTAACCACTCGATCCTTGAGATCACTCGCTCGGTGAAGGTAGGAGTGATAACGGTTTTTGAGGCATTGGAAGCTGCTGACCAGGGAAAACTTTGTTTGCAAGTGTCCATCCTTCGGTGGAGAGAAGTTTTTGTATTCTTTTCTTTTCCTCACTAAACTTCTCAGCATTTTGGTTTCTTCTCCGGTGTTCATTTTCTGCCACCCGTAAATTTGTACCCGACGTTTCACTTTGGGCTTGGTATAAAATCTTCTGCCTTGAGCTTTCACCTTTTTTTCTGCAGGTTTTCTCCACTGGGATGAGGTTGGAGAAACTCGTTCACGCAGATTTACAGTAGGCTTTGACGCCTCGATGGTGCATTGGTGCTCCACGATGACGTGACCGATGTCCAAGTTTCTTGAACGAAGAGGTGTCCAGCTGCTTGTTGCACCGAGGCCTCAGCACTTTTAGGGTTCCGGGATGCGAGCAGAGGGGTTTTTCCGGCGGAGACATTCCTTGTTCTAGGGGGGCGTCTACAACAGGGTCATTACTGGCCGATTCACAAAAGTTCGTGGAAGCTTCTTGGACGATCTCTGTTTCCTTGTTCTCCATCGTTTCTTGATTAATGTTGGCTCCTATGAGCGAATCGTTCGTACCCATCAAGTATTGCGGTGGTCGGTGTGCCAGTGGGTAGTGATTTTCGGCGAGTTGAAAGTGGTGCTTCAAGGTAGCCGTCAAGAGTACAGGACTAGAAGTAGCTCCAAAAGGCGTCCTAGTCATTTTCCACGAGCCTAAGTAGGGTAGTGAATGGTCTGGTTGTGGAGATGTCCACTTGTTGAGCACTGACTTATCCAGCGCCAAGTCGCTGCCCGTCGCTCGTTTGTCTTCAGCCTTGACTCCGATGCTCTCATGATCCCTTAAAGGAGTCACAAGTTTCGAGACCACTTGGTCTTCAACGGACGATCGAAGCACAACAGCACTGGAACACTGGACGAAGTCGGAAAAAACAGGCAAAGGGCCTTGTACAGTCCATCCTAATTTAGTCTTCACCGCATTCAGCTTTCCCTGCACCGGTCTGACGGTATCGGTCACTAGCTCCCAATAATAATCTGACCCGATAAGGACCGCAATCTGTTTACCCTCCACTCCTCGTACCGAAAGAGCCTTCGTATCGATGTGCATATTATTCATCTCCCTTAGAACTCTTTCTTCTGGTACAGGGATGTTTTCGCTGCAAATCGTGTCCACTTCCAGGGCTTCGATGCTGATTGGACGTTTGTTGTCTGCAGCGAAAAGGAGAACTCGCACCTTCTTCATCGTTTTCCGTGTGTTTTGACCGCCGAACACGCCTACAGGTAACGTTTCCTCGCCCAGCGGTTTGCAACCGAGTTTTTCAGAAGCACTGGCAGTAATGAAGCTCCGCTGGCTTCCTCCATCGAACAAAACTCGGTAGCGCCCTGACGTTTTCGCGCCTGCTATTGGGCTGTGAGAGTCTGCAGCAGCACGACTGAGCCCGCTTGTTTCGAGACCAAGTTGACAGGGGTCGAGGTAACGTTGCCGTCGTCGTTCTTAGTACTGTCTGAGGCGCACACGGATGTTGCATGCCTCCTCAAGCACTTGTTACATTTAGACTGGCTTCTGCAATCTCTCGCCAAGTGACCCTTCTTGAGACAACGGAAGCATCGTCCAGCTTTGGCGAGCATCTCCTTTTTGCACGAAATTCTGAGTTCTTCGGCATCACAGGCTTCGGAAGTGTGCGCTCCAGAGTGGCAAAAGAAGCACTGCTTCGGCGGGTTTATTGAGCTTTGTAGAGCAGCTGCCGTGGGAACATCACACGGGTGGTTTCGTTTTCGTGCTTCTTTCTCTGGGGTGCGATGAAATTTCTGTGCGGTGTTTTCAGCAACGGCTTCTCGACACATGAGCTGATGTTGGAAGAATTCCAAGAGCAATTGAAGCTCCTGTTCGGGCTGGCCCGTTTGACCGGTCGAGTCGCCGAGTTCGTTTAACGAAGCATCAACTGTGGAACGTGACGTCTTTAGCCCCTCATGGAACCGCAGGACCATGTCTGTCGGTAGAACCCTTAGCAGGATTTCCCGAAGCATGGTGCAGTATGTCGTGGAGCTCGTGCCAAGTGCCTTGAGGCTGCGAATGTGCACCTGGACCCGATCGTAAAGTTGCCTCAGTTGTCGGACGTCGGATGACGATGACACCGGCTTCAAGTCCAGGAGGCCTCGCAGATGATCTTGCACGATGATGCGGTCATCTCCGAAGCGCTGTTTCAGGATCTCGATGGCGTCCTTGTAGCAGCCATCGGTAGCTTGCAGTCCGGCTATGGCTGATGCAGCTGCTCCAGTCACGAGGCTGCTCAAGTAGTTGAACTTGTCAGCCGTGCTGAGCTCGTCGTTGTTGTGGACGGCTGCCGAAAACTGTGTCCAGAATCGCTGCCACGATCTGCGGTTCCCGTCAAATTTGAGGAGCTCTAGCTGGGGAAGCTTGCATTTGCCAGTCGGTGATGGGTGGACGGTCGTCGGACGTGGCGTTGAAGACCGGGATTCTTGCAGCTTGAGACGAAGGTTCGCGGTAGCGCTTACAACCTTGTCGCGGTATTGTCCCGCGTCTGTCGTCTCGCTGTCTACTAGGTCTTCCGGTGTCTCTTCAAAAATCGCCTCGTCCAACTTCTCTATCTGGCCATAGAATGCATTAATTCGTTCGAGCAGTACACTCACCGCTCCTGCCGTCGCCTCTCTGTTTCCACTTATGTGGCCTTCCGCTTCCGTTAGAAGGCCATCAAGTTGCGCCCGTAGGCTGCGGCGTCGTCGAAGCTGTCGTTCCATTCGGTCGCACGCAGCTGGGAACTCGCCAAGATCGCAGGCGCCGCGTCTTTTTCTGGGCTTTCGCGGCTCCGTGCGTCGATGGGCTTGGCGTCGTCTAGAAGTCCCAGGTTCTCGGCACCATGTGTTGGACCTCTGGGTCCTCCAGCTGCGGCGCGATACTCAGGAAGGGGAGCGACACGTCGTGATGCGATGAGGCTTTAATGGAAACTAAAGAAGAAGTGGAGCGAGCCGACGCAGCCACGAGAGCATGCGGCAGCTCGTGAAGAGCATGATGAAAATGATGATAATCAGCGTCGTCTTCTAGAAGGGGTGAAGACGAGGAAGTCCCAACAGTGACTACATGGGACGAACGATTACGACAACAGGATACGCCGAATGCCAGAGCCCTTAAAAAAGTTCATTTACAAAATTGTGTTCAACCCTTTATTAAGCTGCAGCAATATTTGGTAAAAATAACTTCAGAAAAGTGTTACATAGTTAGTAAGTTATAAGTCCAGCATACGTCAACTTTGTTGTTGCCACAAAGAAAACAATTAATGTGTTATGCATCAAAATTGTAAAAACTATTGAATTAAACTGTGGCTTCTTACTACAGTACCGGAGCAATATCAATTTCATGAATAATATATACACCATCTGTCACAAACTCGGCGTACGGCGTCTAGAAGTATCGTACAGCTTATTCATAATATTGAACAGCACTTATTCTGGTTACCCAGTCGTTGGATTCGTGCAATTGCAATTCTATTCGCCCCAGGAAAACCCTAGAACTTTCTCGCCGAGGCGTCTATGGCTCCGCTTACCCGCCGGCTCGCCGGCAAGAAAAATAACAACAAAAAAACCTCCGCCGCTCCGGTTTTGTCGAAGCTTCGAGCACGTTCGAGGAGGCGAGCGTAGCTTTGCCAGTGCTAAGGCACGCCGATGATTCCAGAAGGGAGAAATAGGGAAGTTGTTCCCTCGACGGTGGCGCGCGCGTTGCGTGCTGTGCCCTCTCTCTCCGCGCTGGCGCAGTTATAAAAAGAAAATCCGCGCCCAAGCTAATCAACTACGTTTGGACGTCGTGATGTGAAAATGGCTTCTGCCAGCTTGTACACCACACCATCGGTGACCCGTGCCATGGAGAATTACAACGTACTCCCGGGCCTCGAATCACCGTGATCGTCTCGGATGTCCTGGCCTACGACGAAGCCACGCTTCACAGGTAGCCGAATCACCTCCGACAGCGGTGCATCGTCCGGCCCGGTCGGTGAATATTGTGGGACTGTCTCTCGCATATGCATGGAACTGTCTTTCAATTAACTTTTCTACCTCGTAATATTACTGGTCAAAGTTTCCTGTTATAAATTTTGTATTTGAACTGTTTCTCGAATTTTGTATTCGCTCTAAGTTATCTCTCGTGATCGTTACATGTCCTCGTGCTTGTATAGTGTTTTGCCTGATCAAATATAAGACTGTTTTCGTTCAAGGCTCTGACTCATTACCGCTCTGGTCGGCGAAAGCCGCTCATGGCACAGCCACCTCCTTCGTCAACTGTCCCCTGTAGATTCGGTGGGGTTGTTCGCTCGCTTGACACCACTCCCCATACCTTCTATCAGCGCACCCAATTAAGGAAATGGTGACACCATCCATATTGAAAAGCTATCATTTATTCATTCGCATTGTTCACAACAATTATTTTTCGCCCGTGCAGGTGGTGATACAGTATTGCTGAAATTCTAATGAGGGCATTGAACAGCGGAAGGCACGGGTACTGTATTTTACTGTCCCAACGTGGATGTTCCGTCTCAAGCTAAGGAAAAGCATTCACAAATCATGTAACCGCTGCAGGAGGAGCCATAATGTACGTTGGACCTGATATAACTTGACGACAGGGAAGAAAGAAATGAAAATCCCGGGCCATCTTCAATTACGTGAAACCTGGGGAGGGGCGAAACGTGCAGTATATAAGTACAACATAGGCGCCTTGGCGTTTTTTGCCAACGGAGATGAAACCATGGCGGGGTAGAGGTATACGGCTTTGCTGCAAAAGTCGCGTGTCTTCGAAGCTCGAAGCATTCTTGCGATAGACGCAACGAGTTACCGTGTTTTTATCAATCGTTACGAAGTGTTCCAGCGCGAGGCGTAAACGAGTTTACCGGGGTCTTTTTAGTACGCGTTACTGTCTAGTGTGCGGCGTAAACGAGTGTACCGGTGCCGTATTACTTTGACTACATGAGACGATGGTTACGACGATGACAACATAAGACGCCACCAGCCCGAGCCCCTAGGGTGGTGCGCCCCAAAACTTACTGAATAGTGAGAATAGATTCTACAGCACTTCTGGTAGGCCTAGCATAGAACTGCTTAGCTGAAAAAAATGTCGGGCCATCTCCACTAATGGGAACCTTGGGGAGGGGCGAAGCATGCACTGTGTAAGCGTATTTTTAGCACCTTGGCGTTTTTTCACACAGAGATAAAACCATTGGGTGGTAGAGGTATACAGCTTTTGTGTAAAGGTGTCGTGTCTTGGAAGTACGCTTTACGTTCTATTGCGAGGAGGTGCAAAACGAGTGTCATAGTGTATTTGTACCATAATACATCGGGCGAAAGACGACGACGACAGCAGACGCCGACTGCCAGAGCCCATTCATTTATAAAATTGTGTTTAACACTTCAGTGAGCTGCAGCAATATTTGGTAAAAATAAATTCATAAAAGTGTTACGTGGTTAATAAGTTAAAAGTGCAGCGTGCTTCGGCCTTGTTGTTGTCACAAATAAAAAAGTAAATGTATTGTGCATTGAAAGTGGAAAACATAGTGGATTAAACTGTCGCTTTTTACTGCTCTACATGTGTAATATCAATTTCTTAATGTATATATCCACTATTACTCATCAGTGTACCATGTTGGACTAATTGGTAACCATATTAATCCTGCGCTTGTGTTGTGCATTTCTGTCTGTTCGTCGTCAGAATGTGCGCTGTTCCTTCTTATTTACCTGTCCACTATTATTTCTGCAAAACTTTCAGTGTAACGTGTTGCTATAAATGTGTGGTTCATAATTCTTCTTTCGCACATGTAGGGTTTTGTGCACTATTGCTGAAATTCTAATGAGGTCATTGAGCAGCGCAAGAAACACATACTGTATTTTACTGCGCTAAGGCGGATATTCCAACTGAAGCTGAGAAAAAGCAATCACAAATCATGTTACCCGCTGCAAGAGGTGCCAAAATGTATGTTGGACCAACCATAACCTATGAGACAAGGTAGGAAGAAATTAAAATCCCGGGCCATCTTCATTAACGTGGAACCTGGGGAGGGGCGAAGCAGGCATGCATAAGTATATTATTGGCGCCTTGGCGTTTTGCTAACGGAGATGAAAACATTGGAGGGTAGAGTTATACAGCTTTGCTGTAAAAGTCTCGTGCTTTCGAAGCACCAAGCGTTCTTGGGCAAGAAAACGAGTTACCGGTGTTCTTTTAGGGCGCGTTACGTACTAGCTCGAGGCGTACGCGGGTGTCCCGGTGTTGTAATACCGTGACTACGTGAGACGATGGTTACGACGATGACGACATGAGACCCCAACAGCCCGAGCCACTAAGGTGCTGCGCCCCTAAATATTAATGGTGAAAATCGATTCCACGCAATTCTGGTAAGTCTATCTTTGAACTGTCCAGCTGAAAAGAAATCTTGGGCCATCTCCACTAATGTGAAACCTGGAGAGGGGCGAATCGCGCAGTATATAAGTGTATTATTGGCGCCTTGACATTTTTGCTAACGGAGATGAAAGCATTGGGGGCAGAAGTATACAGCTTTGCTGTAAAGTCTCGTGTCTTCGAAGCACAAAGTGTTCTAGCGCGAGGCGTAACGAGTGGTCCGGTGTTTTTTTTAGTACGTGTTACGTACTAGCGCGAGGCGTACACGAGTGTCCCAGTGGCGTATTCCCAAACCATATCCCGTAGGGGTCCAGGCTGACCACACACCCTAGGAGGCGGCGCAGCCAATGAGGTGGAAACAATTGCAATTTTTAACCTCCTTGGACGCAGCACAGTGACGTCACTACCTATATGTGCGCGGCTTCATGCGAGGTGGATTTTTTCTTTTTTCCCCCTCGTTTCGGCTGCTTTGCTGGCGGCCGATGGTTTCCCTCCGTGGGCGGGGCTTCCCTGCGGCGCTGCGGAAGCTGACGCACATGGGGTAGAAGTTAACCTTTTGTACCTGAGCCCCTGATCTCTCCGCGCTCTTCTTGCGCGCCTGCAAGTTGACGCTGGCCTCCGATCGTGTTCCTAGATAAGCGCTCGGCTCGGTGCTCGAAGTGCGCGCGCGCGTATGGACGCTTTCACGTACATGTGGCAATTATACAAGTTCCGGAAAGCAAACACTCTCATAAAAATGAAGACAAAAATTTGTTTTCAACTTTTGTGATCGCGCTGCTTCGCGGCGGCCGATGGTTTCGCTCCTAGCGAAAGCCTGGCGTACGCGCTTGGAAGAGGAAGCTCGCTCTCCGCGCTCTCTTGTGCGCCGTCAGTCGCTCGTCTCCCATGCTGTTCCTCGTTAAGCTGGCGCTCGGCGCGTTGCTCAAAGTGTGCGCGCAGATGGATGCTTTTGTACGTACATATGTAGTTATTGTTTACGTTCAGGAAAACAAGCACTTCCTATAAAGTGAAGGCAAAAATGCTTTTTTGTGGTCTTGGGTGGTCCCTTGGACTCCCTACCGAAGCGCAGAACGTTTGCTCTCATTCGGTCGAACGCACACGCGTACGATTGTCGCTCGTCTGCTGCGAACATCAGCGAGCGTGTTATTCGCCATACTCGTCTGTGCCTCGCACTCGCGCAGAACTGCCCATCACAAGGTCCGTTCTCATAATTGTGTGCGCCACGCGCGTCCCCCGCGCATTCACGCGATGGTCGCGAAGCTTATAACTTCTGCTTCATGGATAAGCACGAGCAGCCGCTCGAGGTCGTCAGAGATGACCTCGCGTCAACAAATCATGAGTCTGTGTTCCGCGCGAACTTGCCTGACGAAGTAGCAGTCAACGCCTTCATGGACACGTAGAGCGGGTGCACCAGCACAACCTGGATTGTCCAAAATTCCAGAAACGGGGCGAAAGGTATGTTTTTCGATACGAAGCGTTGTAGTGCGCGCGAGGCGGCGTTTTCAACTTGTGTTCTACTATTTATATTTTTATTCTTGCTATTTCTTGTTTATACGTTTGTATACTTTTTGCGTGTGTGTGGCTTACAGTTGAGGCGCGAGCTGGGACACAATGAGCGCGAATTAAAAGGTCAGACACTACAGAAATCTATATATGTGGTAGCTAAAAATGCGTCGCAGGAAACAGACACAAACTGCTCATCTATACCCATCAGTGGATCTCGAAAAGTGACAATTTTGTGCCGCTATTTGGACTCACAGATCACTATCGCAAAAATAGTGCGCCAAGGAGATAACTTTTTTTTTTACTTAGTTTTATCTCTGCTGCGACCAGCATGACTTCAAGCTCACGCGCAACTACTCATTAGTCCCAGCGAAAAGAATATACGTATCTGAGTGAGTGTAACACTTTATTAAATGAGAGGCCATGGGGCCCTGGGGGAGCAAGTATGAGGGAAAAAGGGGAAGGTCACAACTCGCAGAATGAACACAGCTGGAGTCTTGGGGTACTAATCGCAAAAGGAACACATTAAAGTCAGTCAGTGGCAGCAAAACGAACAGTTCACACGTAAATGTACAGTTCACACTGTAGACAATGAGGTTCACACCGAAAACAGTGCACGCTGCAGACAGTTCACATTGTAGACCGATTAGGGGAAGTCGGCCAGGCTGCTACACCAATTCGTAGAGTCCGTTTTCAAGGGCGTACTCGGTAATTGCTTCTAGTGCGGTGGGATCGTCACGGACCCGACTAACATGTTCCTGTTCAGTCGCAGGGGCGGGACCTAGAGTTAAAAGCTGGTGGCGATTACGGTCGAATAATGGACAGAGTCAAATTAAGTGGTAACGATTTGGTGTGCTTTCCCGGTTACAGGGGGGCATCAGCGCAATTCGGATCCTGCTGAAGCTGTGTATTTATAAATAATGGATCTTATGCAGCAAAATCTGTGTGTGCATGAAGCACAAATTGTTAAAAATAACTAATCGACATTGGCAACAGTGTGTGTCGTAGCACGCATGATTGCTGATATCAAACTGCGCCCTGATGGCTTCAGTGAAGAGACTGTGGTCAATAGCCCTGTACAGAAGACATATATCAAACTCCTCGACTACTTCAGTAGCTGTACAATCCAAGTATTACTTAGTCGTTGGTTGGTATATTTTGATATTGTTTCCCTAAGTTGTTATGACCACCAGTGCAAATTATGCAGCATGTATGACCGACTGTAAAACGTGTACGTTTGAGCTGGTGTCTTTCTTATCAACGTATCACCCTTGCAAGAACGATTCACACCTTCCATTGCTGTAAACAAAAAGTCACGGTTTTCCTTAGTGGCAATGTTCCTGATAAAGAAATAATGAAATGAAGTTAATGTTAACGAAATGCAATGTAATAGTGCTTATGAAAGTGCCAAAATGTAGCAGCTCATGCAGCTGTATTATTTCGCAACAGTAGGAGAGTTTGTAAATGTAGTCATGGGTAATTGGCTGCCTTTCTTGTAATCCTTACCTGCAGCACCGAATCGTGTTTTGAGGTGTGTATATAGTGAAAGAGCACCCAACTCAATGGTATGCCCTTCTGTGTGTTGTAGTATGAGCTTTCAATGAGGGTGTTTGCTTTCCGGAACGTGTATAATTGCCACATGCGAGTGAAAGCGTCCATCCGCGCGCGCGCACTTCGAGCACCGAGCCGAGCGCTTATCTAGGAACCATCAGCGCGCTCTCAAAGCAGCCGAAACGGGGGGAGGGGGAAAAAAGCAAAAATCCACTTCGCATGAAGTCGCGCACATATAGGTAGTGACGTCACTGTGCTGCGTCCAAGGAGGTTAAAAATTGCAATTTTTTCCACCTCATTGGCTGCGCCGCTGCTTAGAGGGTGTGGTCGGCATGGGCCCCTACGGGATATGGTTTGGGAATACGCCCCCCGCCGCACCGCAAGTCCAACGTAGGACGTTTGATCTATCCCCGTGTGAGCGTTTGTGAACCGTACCGTACCGTATAGGAAATCGTCCCTCCTGTAGGTTCCATGTCCGTGTTTTCGGTTTCTAAAACAACCCTGCGTGCACCGGTGCCCGACTACTAGTCTAATCCTCTGAAAGAAACCTAATGTGGCCCACCTCTTCACATATATATTTGTTCGATAATCCTCCCAAGTTTCGACCCGGCAGCGACATCGAGGGACGGACGGGCGGAGAGACAGACAGACAGACAGAGAGACAGACCAAAATTTTCTCGTGTGAAGTAGCCCAAGAAAGGCTATCGTCATTTGATAGTGCACCGGCCTCCGCTGAGGCACCGCCTGCGCATGCGCAGACACACGTGGAAAAGCGGTGAATACCACGTCGGTAGTGGCCGCTGTAAAGCTGCCATTCCCTTTCATAAACACCGCCAGTTATACCGGTTTTACAGTTAAACCGGGATGTAACGAACCTCTATGTAACGAAGTCCCATGGATTTAACGAAGTTTTTCAATTCCCCATTTCCAGCTCTATTGAAACCCATGTTTTGGCGACCTCCATGTAACGAAGAAGTTGCGACGGTTAACCTGGATGAAACGAATTCGCTACGCTGATCAGTAAAGTTTTCTTGGCCTTTTTTTTAGAAATCGGCTGGCGAAAGGCACTAATTTGGCGAATTTCGCCCGCACCGCATTCGCTCGTAATTTTCCAAGTGTGAGTGCGGTGTCTGTTAGGTGCTAGGCCTGCCTGTCGGCTTGTACCGTTTGTCCCCTCATATCTGTGGTATGGGTTCGTGCATGATTTCTGCTGCCTGAAGATGCAAAGATTTGTTTTTTTTTTTTTTCAAAACACCCTCACAATTTTAAATGCCGTCTCCACCGGCGATGAAAGAAGAACGTCGCCGCCGATACAGTGTCCCAGCAAGCATCCCTTCAACAATTTTTACGGCAGAAAAGAGCATGAAGTTCGCGAAAAGGCGCCCTTTCAGTCTAAATTTGGTTCTTGAACCGCGTTAAGGCATGGAAAAGTATCAAAAAGCAATACGGATGCTTAGTTAGGTTTCTAAATTCGGGAGCCGTGTAGTAGCAGCAAGCGAAAATCACGCAGTTTTTCATTGTAAAATATATCCTTGAACAAGGAGTTCAAAATCACTGATGCCTAGCATATTGGTTTATTTTCTGATTCATTCCCGCGACCTTTAACTCGAAACCTGCATGTAACGAAAACCTGGATGTAACGAAAAAATGTGATTTTTGTCAACTTCGTTTTATGCAAGTTTAGCTGTATTTCAGTCCTCGCCACGCCAAGCTAGAGTGTACTAGAAGTTTCGCACTCCGGCCACTTCTCCTTTCGGGCTGCTACGCAGCTGTCTTCATGGAGCCGGACGCTCTGCGCCGCTGTGGCCTTTGAATAGGCGTTGATGCTTTGAATTCAAAATTCATAAGGAGTGCCTACGTGTCCTCGGAGCTTCTAATAGGATCACTTTCACCCCAATGCACGCCGTTTAGCCTTATAATTCACACTTTATGCCACGTACTGGGCCGAAACGTAAGATGTAAAGCCTTAACCGGCAAGAAAAATTACACCGGTCCAACAGGACATGCATCAGGAAAGAAATGAGCGTTTATTTTTACCAGAATAGATGATGGGGGAGCTATACACTCCCGCAGGGGACGTCCTCAGTCCAGTATGTCCTGGGCACGATGAAAGCTCGATATAACAAGGAAATAGTTGCGCCTATTATACGCAGAACAAACTCGGACTTACGTCGGTCTAGTTCAAATCAAACGAAAAAGTGAGGGTTGGCAGTATAAGTGTAATGCGGGTAACAGCCAACAGGTACGCTTTTGTTCTGAAGACACATTGTTAGCGCTTAAATACGGGTCACAGGATAGAAATGTACGGGAAGAAAACTAGACCAGACGCTAAGCCAACAAGTCAAACTTTTTGCCCTTCCGTATAAGCTGCTTGTTTCACAAAGTGGGTACCGAAAGAGGCCTAACGGCACAAGGAGGAGGAGATGGAGGGATGAACCAAAAAAGTTCTCGGGCGAATAATGGGCCAGACAAACTAACTATGGAAGTGGATGGAAATATTTGGAAGAGGCTTTCGTTCTATAGTGCACATCATCAGGCGAATGGCGATGGTTATTGTCACACTTTCTCTTTTTGAGCTATCGCGAGTGCACCAGAACTAAGCAGTCCTAGACGTCGCAAGCTCAACGTCGGCTACCCGATAACGCTAATACAAGCAAGAAATTTTTCGATTTCCGTGTTTCGATTTCAAGAATGACAGGACATCGTCCACGAACCTGAATTGTGCCCGGACAATAAGTGTAGGGGCTGAAGCGATTTTTTGGCGTGTTGCAATCGCACCTCACCTCCACAATGAAACTGCTTTCACCTTGACCATGAAGCTGCCCACGGAAGGCCAAATGATATTTTTGGACCTTGCCCTGTTTTTTTATTCTTTTTTAACATGAGCACACCTGCTCGTGGTATGCGCCAAAATCACAAAAGTGCCTATGATATCGAAAGCCCTAACGGTCGCGTTTGAATCCCTATGCACAAAAGGCCGGCGCCTGTAGACGAGGACAAGCGCAATAGGCACCGGACAATGAAGTCTGCTCGCGACTGCAGCACTGCCTCTCGCCACCGCTTAGCAACTTTGGGTCGGAGGTTGTCGCGATCGGCCTTTCAGCGCACGCGAAAACGCGCGCTGCGTGCGTTTCGACGCTGTGGGCCGGAAGTTTTTAGCAAACATGGCTATAATCGCAAGTTGCAGTGTCCGAAAGGATTAAAACGGCGCAGGAAAGAATTCGTCGCAGCGCCGCTTCTGATACGTGATAGACTGCCACAATTGCGAAGGGCAGCTTGGCATCGTTCTGTGCAGTTTTCCCGGGCAGCCGTGGAAGAATGAGCTTCGCAAGAATTAGATTTCTGCAGTACGATGAGTCAGTTAAGTAAGAAAGCCATGACATTTTTTGTGAATGGAGGGAGTAAACTTGTGAGTACGATTACCATTTATGCGCAGCGCAGACGCAGAAAGGGCCGTAAAACTAAAACGTTTGACTTCATTTTTCTTACACATCGCACACTGCGATATTTGTGAATCGCATGTCGTAGTAGTTGCATAACAAGGTATTACGGCTTCCGCCCAACTGTTTTAGCAGCAGTAACTCTTTTTTTTTTCAGCGGCATTTTTCAGCGACATTCACGGCACCCAATGGATGCTAAAAGGCGGCAAAAGAGTATGCTCACAGCATTTTCAGGTGGTGCCAAAAGTAATGTCAAGACGCATTCCCCGAAGTGTACAGAGTTCAGCCACGCATTCCCAGCGAGAGCGTGGCGAGGTAGATTTTAGGCCTTATCATTTAGGCCAACACACGTAATGATCAAACTTTATCGAAGCTCTCCAACGCGTTTCCCCAAGTCTACAATATGCTTCGACGCGTTTTCCAACGGCTGCCGGGGCATGAAGGCGAAAGATCTCATTCGACTGGTTCAAGCTCTCCTGATTTCATGAGTAAACTATGTAACACCTTAGCTTACCCCAGAGGTCGGCAAACTCACTCATGAGTCCACTCACTCAGACTCATTTGGACTCAAACTCACGCGTGAGTTTGAGTTTGAGTGAGCGCGAGGCTAGTGTGGCATGGTGAGTTTGAGCTTGAGTGAGTTTGAGCCGAGTGATCACAACTGAGTTTGAGTCCGATTGAGTTTGAGTCCATTTTGAGTTCTGAGTACATTTTGAGTTTGAGTCC
>CM023452.1:120518569-120628569 GCA_013339765.2 Haemaphysalis longicornis | reverse complement strand
TGAGTACATTTTGAGTTTTGAGTACTTTTGAGTTTTGAGTCCAAATTGAGTTTGAGTACATTTTGAGTTGAGTACATTTTGAGTTTTGATTACCATTTTGAGTTTGAGTACATTTTGAGGTCTGAGTACATTTGAGTTCTGAGTCCGAGTGAGTTCTGAGTTTTGAGCTCAATGTGAGTTTGAGTTTGAGTGAGCGCAGATGTGCTGCTCAGCATTGAGTCTGAGTTTGAGTGAGTGGTGATTCGAAAAAAAAAATTGTGAGTGAGTTTGAGTGAGCCGCGCCAACTTTGCCGAGGTATGGCTTACCCTCACCAAAAGTGTCACGGAAACCATTTCCCGATTAATCCAAAAAGGTTTTAAACAAGTGTGAGGTCTACCCATGAAACATCAATGGCCTGTCTCCAGCAACTTGGCCTCCACAATATGGTATCCGAGCTTATCGAAGGGCACCTATCAAGCCAACGGCTCCATTCAACACAAACACCTGCAGGGCTAGCCCTCCTAAACAGTCTCCATATCACATGCCCACAATCTGCTGTCTGTCAGCCCCTTACCTGACCATTCCAGAAGTAACATCCGGCTTCGCCCTTTACCCAAAGATATGCACCCTGACGGCCATCTTGGCCGCCGACATGCCCGATGCCAAGCACATGAGAATATTTACCGAAAAAGAACAGATGCCGCTTATACGGATGCTAGTACCTATCTTAAAAGTCCACACTAAGTGGCCACACTCACCAAAAAGGGCGCTTTTATTACCTTTGCATCAATCAAAACACCATCAACCTGTATTGCCGAGGAGCTAGCAATCCCTTAGCCTTCACACATACGAAGAACTCAATCATTATCACGAATGCCCAAGCTGCCTGCTGAAGCTTCTTAGCCGGGAGGGTGGCCCCTTCTACTTTAAAGTTACTATTACAACATCAACCCCGCCGAAAAGTTAATCTGGACTTCTGGCCATTCCTCACTGACGGGCAACAACTTTTCACATCAGCAAGCCTGCGCCCTCTCTCTCCAGGCATCCGAGGAGACCGCAACACCAATCCCGCTCGTAGCATATCAAGACATAACGCAATATTACCGGTCCGACAGACAACACTTTTCTCCCCCTCACCCCTCCACTATCCAAGGAAGGCGAATCGCTGCTCCGCAGATTACAAACTAATACATTTCCTCACCCGGTTCGCCTGCATTGTATGTTTCAAACTCAACACTGCTGAATGCCACTTTCATTTACAACCAGGAATTCTAGCTCATATTATAATACAGTGTGGGCACAATCCCAAACTTCCATATTTCCAATCTCCTCTTCCCACCCCTGAGCTGTGGAACAAGCTGGTGACCAGCAGCCATCTGGACGTACAACAGTTCCTGGGATCCAGAGCGAAGGCTCTCTGCTCGCCTCATGGATTCCCGGAATAGGTTGATTGATTGTAGGGTCTAACGCGCCAACGCAACCCAAGCAATGAGGCGCGCGTAGTGGAGGGCTCCGGATTAATTTTGACCACCTGGGGATCTTCAAAGTGCGCCGAAATCTCGTACACACGGGCGTTTTGGCTTTACGCCTCCATCATCCAATTATTCAAGTATCAATAGATGGCGCATTTTGAGGGGATATGTCGCCGTCAGTCTTATGGCAAAGAGCGCCAGGAGAACAGAGAACGCGAGAGCGCATGCGGAGAGAAGTGTCTTCAACCGAGCCAGCACCGTTAGTGAGTGCAGTGGTGCTGCTCTCGCCTCAGCCGGTCTAGTTTCAGACGCCCGTCAACCGGCTTTCGGACGCGTCCATTCAACGCTTGTACGCGTTGCAAAAAAATGTCGGCCCCGTACCTTTCCGCTTCGTTAGGAATGCCGCCGAAAGACGATATTCATCCATCGCCACTGCCCCGTAACTGTCTCGCCTCTTCCTGCCGCCCACCATGCACGCTCTTCCCCTCCCGTCTCGCTCCTCCGATTATAAACGCAATGCAGGTTTGCTGGACTGAATTCAATTATCTCGCGTTCGCAAGGGTGGCGACTTGGCTGGTGCGAAATTTTGTTGCTGTTGGGCTTGGGGTGCCGCCTCGTGCTCAAGCCCGAGTGCGAACCCTTTTTGTATTTTTCTGCTAAAATATTCTGCTTAACGGTTTTTGTACTTGCTATCCCGAACGTCAATGCCGCGTACATATCTGATGATGCTAGCATCTTTTATTTATTCATGTTCTGCCTCAAATATGCAAAAATGTGTCCTTTTCTGCTAAGCAATGTTGACATTTATGACGTATGGTGCTTGATTTCATACTTTGTAGAGGTGCACAGGTCCACGCATAATTTAACTTTAGTCTGGGCGGCTAAACCGAGGACAGACAGACATACAGGCAGATAGACACACTTTTGCGTTTAGGTAGCTGAAGGGCGCAGTCAATCATAAATAACTAGGTCATAAGTTTAATTCTGCCCGCCTTCCCTGTCTTCGCAACGCTTGAGCATGCAACTAGCTCACTTTTAAATGCGGAGCATTTCTTAGGCTCGCGATGTCACTCGCCGATGTTGTCGGCGCCGTCCACACGCTCACTGCGCATGCGCGTCACGTCGAGGCGCAGGTGCGCGTCTCTCCCCCGTACACTCCTCGCTCTCAACAACAGGTGCGGCGGTGCGGGAGGAGCGCGTGTACCCCGTGCTCTCCGTCGCTCTCAACAACAGCTGCGGCGGTGCGGCGGGAGCGCATCTGTGCCCGCATGCGTCGTAGCTACCCGTGCGCTGCGTCGCGCTCAACAGTAACGGCGGCAGGGCGTGCACACGTGATAACGGCGCGGTGGGTGCGTGGAAAGTTCGCGCGCTTGTGTACGGAAGTGTGCGCATGGGCGTCTCTCCAACGTACTCCTCTCCCTCGAACGCGGGCGGTGTGTATATAAGCGGCGGAGCGCGCGTTCGGAATTCAGTCAAGGTCCTTTTTGCTTGGCTTTCGCTTGACTTGACGCTTTGCTTGACGGCACACAGCAATGCAGACTAACTTTACACTCCTTGCCTTCGCTTCTCCTTCATTCAATAAATAAGAATAGTAAAGACGAAATAACAATTAAGTATTCCCAAACCATACCCAATAACGCAACATTCACGCGATACCCCCACCACTCTGCCACGCATTTACTCTTGTTCCCCCCGTGGGAAGATGCGGTCGGGTTTTTTTTTACGCTTATTCTTATTACAGTTATCCTTATTAACAAAGTGGGTGCAAACAACCAGCAATTCAAAATCAGGTTTAAAAAAACACATACGCCCCAATGTTGCTCTAAAAGTAGAAAATAACTGTATTGGGATCGTTTTTTTTTCTTTATACCTAAAAAAACCAAAACACTGCGCATTGTGTCAGTGCAAAATAGTGCATTGACCTGAAATTTTTAGTGCATCAGAATACAACAGCAAATTCAGAATACAACAGCAAAACAATGTTTTCTTCGTAAAAGCTAAAAGTATTCATGTAAAGTGTCTAACATCGGTGTCGACTGGACGAGAAAGCACTTGCTGTGTTTGTGCACCCGATGTTTCGTTTTTGGTTTTTGTGCTAGCTACTCAAAAATCACCAAATCAAACAATGTCTACGATGTGAAGCAAACACACATGCTCGAAAAAATGCGTACCGCGAGATTAAAAACAAAAGTACGCCGTTGGCATACAGATTTTTAGGTAGCCTTTTCGATTGTACATTGAAGTAGGCGAACTTCGATTTCCTCTGTTTGAAACGAGTGTGCAACGACTGGAGGGCCCTAGATACCAAAGTAGGAAGGAAACGGAAGGGCTGCGAATACGTTCCAGCAGTTTCTTAGAACAACAGGGAAAGAATGCGGCTACTAAAACGAGCAATCTTGACCGCTGAAATGTTTATAGCGCTAAGCAAGGTCGGCGTGTGTATCAGAGGCGTGCGAGAAACTTCATGTCACGGAGATCTAAAGCTGGAGTAAAGCCCGTTCTTCATGGTGCTACTTTACTTGCGAATTCTCAGCTATGACGCCACTTGTGTGGCAGAACGACCTATTTTCGTAGCTACCGACGAAAAAAAGGTCGTTTTGCTGCACGAGCTGTGCCGCAGCCGCGAAATCGCACGTGAATTCGGCCTATGTAGAACGGGCTTTAGACGTGTCCATCGGGACAAGCCTAAAGATTGTGGGAGAAGGGGCGAGCGGTGCCGGTATTCTGAAAGATGCACCAAGATATTTTCAGTTTATTTTTTTAAAGACGATAGTCTTTCGTGGGCTACTTGAACACGGAAATTTTGATCTGTCTGTCTGTCTGTTTGTCTGTCTGTCTGTCTGTCTGTCTCTCTGCCCGTCTGTGTGTCTGTCTCTTTGTCCGTCCGTCCGTCCGTCCGTCCGTCTGTCTGTCTGTCTGTCTGTCTGTCTGTCTGTCTGTCTGTCTGTCTGTCTGTCTGTCTGTCTCTCTGTCTGTCTGTCCGTAACGCGGTTAAGCCACCAGGCGAAAGTGAAACATAAGCTGCACAATATGTTTATATCCTCACAGCCAAATGTGAAGGTGTTTGAAACATTGTTGGACAAGAGCAAGGAATTACGCAAATATGAGCAAAAAATCAATGCATAAGTGATACTGACAGTGTTCCATCATAAAAAATTCATGCATGCTCGATTCAAATGAAATACTGCATCTACTGCATAAAAAATTTAATTCCGTCTCGTACTGTCAGCAGCACCACTTACTTTCTAGCAGAATATTAAATCAAACGGAAAAAATTACGCCCACCTCCCCTCGCGGGAACCTTGGTGTGATGCGACGCTGAGGGGGGTTCAAGCGCAAGCGGAGAGCAACCGTCGACCGAAAGGCCGCCGGAGAGCGGCACACCAGTTATATGCGCAGCGCGCCCAAAGGAGAGGAGACCGCGGAGAGAGAGTACTGCACATGCGGAGTACCGCGCTCAGCGCCGCCCACCGGCGGAGTGAGAGCGCGCTGTGCCGCACACCCGCAGTTGTTGAGAGAGAGTGTTCGCTTTCACCTGGGCACGCGCCGGCGCCAGTGCGTCTGCCGCGGCTATGACGCAACACAATCGAACACAATCCACTTTAATCCAATCCAAATCCAATCCCATCCAAGCCAAGCCAAGCCAAGCCAAAAACAGCTAAGCCAATTTAACCCAAACGAATCCAATCCAATGCCCCTCGCGAGACAGTGTTCGCTATCGGAGAGGAGAGGGGGTGAGCGGAGGAGAGTGCAGACGACGACGCCGACGACGACGGCGGACGCACGCAGGAAGGACAGGGCCGCCGACAAGAAATGCTCTCAGCGTCGCATCTAAAAGTTACCAAAAGTTAAACGTGGTATGTTCCACGTTCCGTATCGAACGCACGTGCAGTAGGGCAACTTGGTTCTATAAGCGCTGAAGTAGGTCGCCCCCATTCATACGCGTCTGTACGGCAGCGCTGGCATCCAGGCACCCGGCCTGGAGCAGTTGCACGCGAAAAATGTAAATGAATTCCAGCCAACTTTTGGAGTGTGTGGTTCGGTGGTTCTGCGGTGGTGCTGCGCTCGCACCTGCCGACCTAGTTTCAGACGCCCGTCTACCAGCTTTCGGATGTGTCCGTTCAACACTTGCACACATGGTAAAAATGTCGCCCGCGTACCTCCACGCTTCTCTGGGAAGGCCGTCTTCAGTCGCCCCTGCCACGTAACAGTCTCGCCTCTTTCACCCGCCCACCACTCCCGCTGTTCGTTTCCCGTCTCGCTCTCCCTTCTGATAAACGCAATGCAGGTTAGCTGAACTGAATGCAACTGAATGTTACTGTTGGGCATGGGGTGCCGCCTCGTGCTCGAGGCCGTGTGCGAACTTTTTTTGTATTTTTTGGATAAGGTATTGCATTTAACCGTTTCTTCTTCGGTATCGCAGACATAAAAGAGCGTATGTATCTAATTGGAAGAACAGTGGTGGCATCTTTTATGAATTTATGTTCTGCCTCAAATATGAAAAAATGTTTCCTCTTTGATGAAAAATGTTCACTAGTATGACGTATGCTACCCGATTTCGCTGGTTGGGGAGGTTTTTCCTGTAAATACCTCTTGTCCAAGCTAAATTTAACTTTAGGCCGGGCGGTTAAACTGATGACAGACAAACAGGAAGACATTTTTGCGTTTAAGTAGCCAGTACAGACAGACAGACAGACAGACAGACACATTTTTGCGTTTAGGCTGCCAGGACAAGCTATCGCGTTCGAGCGACACCTGATGGGCGCAGCCCACTATGAATAACTCGGCCATACGTTTGCAAGCGCTGCCGCCTTCCTGTTACCCAAAACGTTTCCCGCTTTCGCTTTATTCGCAAAGACCTGCTCTGCAAAAAACTCACTTGGTCACCCCTTAACGCAAAAAAGTACCCTTATTACCAAAACTGAGTGTGAAGCTCCAACACGCAGCGGCCATATTAGGAAACATATACTAAGCAATGTCGCTCCAAAAGAAGTAAATAAGTGTAAAGTATTAGGCAGCTTTTTATTACTTTAAAGAAAAAATGAAGTACTGCGTTTTGCAGAAATGCGAAATATTTTTTAAACTTCACATTTTTGCTGCAGAAGCTTAAGCGAATTTGTATAAAGGAGTACATTCGTCTAGATAGGCTAACTATTTCTGGTTTTAAGCTCTTGACCTAGTGCTCTGAGTGGTTGTTTACCAGCGTTGATGCTATTGTAGTCGTGGCGTTGTGTAGATGCGAAAAACACTTGCTGTATTTCTTGTGCACTAACGGGTAAGTTCTCTCTGAAGTTATTAAAAAGCAACCATCAATAGTTTCACTCCCTGCAAAAGAGCCTATAGAACTGCGTTCGAGGTAATATCTCTACGGAATACTGAAGAAACAAAGCGCGTGGAATAGTGAAAAGAAAAATTATCCAATAACGTTGGAAGTTAGTAGCCTTGAATCGCTCAACTGAAAGAACTTTCTGGAGACAATGAGGTGCGACCACGTGGCTTGATAGCGCAAGCGTTATTATTCCACTGCAATTGTGGGCCTCCTGTACTGGGGTTTGTTGTTCTGCTTGCCTGGTTAAGATGATTAGCCTGTTTAGGATGATTAAGATGAGCTAACGTGAGTTGAGATGGATTAGGGTGGACTACGACGGTGAATAAAGAGGACGCTAAAGTAGCGCGGCGGCTACGCCGACGGGGGATGTGTGTGTAAAAGGACCCGCTAGCGGAGTTTTCCTGTTTTTCGCCTTTACAGCACGTGAGAAGACTCAAGAGCCCCGAGAAATGATGATGATGTTGGTTGTATGTTTATGGCGCAAGGCCAACCGGGGCAAAGAGTGCCAAAAAAATAGTCATATATGAGGGGTGAAACCTTAAACACTAAGTAAATTCAGCAAAATCAAAAGTACAATCACAGACAGGGAATGCGCATGGCTGGTGTATAGGGCCAGTTTTGATTATGCATGATAAGAAATGAGGTTTAAAAACTTAATGTCTGACAAATACTCAAAGACACGTTTCACAAGCCCCGAGAAATGTCCACCAAAACAGGGCACAGAAGTGTTCCTTCTTTTTAAAAACTCTTGACGCTCGAGTTGGCGGCTGCTACGTCGTGGTTCCTTGTTCACGGTCGCCGTGGCACGCATATGTCTATCCCGACAGAGTTTTTTTTTTCCGGAGGAGGAATTTCAAGCCCTTTTTTGTCTATCGAAAATACTATGCAATGGGTGTAAGCCATCTGGCGCCCGACGCCCTTGGCAACGACGTTGAGGCGGCTTTTGTTCTATGACTGCCGAGGAGCAAGTGTTGTGCGCGCTGGCGTTTTCCGCGACTGACACCTTTCACGCAAGGGTTGGTAGCGATCGCACCAGCGACCGCCCCGAGTCGACCGTCAGCCGGTGTGTACGCAATAGGGTTAATGCAGACATGTTTTAGCCTTTTTTAGGTGGTTCACCAAACACGGCTTCTGCAGGTTCTACCATGCGTTTATCCGTCTGCACCCGGAGTGTGCGTTGCAGTAGCGACTGCTCGATGGAAAGAAGGTTTCAATCGAGTGACCGAGCTTCAGTTACCATCAACTAGCAAAACTTTACAATGAGGCGTTGCATGTCCGTGTGCTTCGTTTATCGTAAGCGCGGCAGACGGCTTCCCTTGAGAACTTGTGTGTCACAACATTTTTGCGAAAGCTTCACTCGCAGGATAGTATGTATTCAACGGCGTCTATTATGTCTATTATCGGAGGCGATCTTTACGCATTTCACCGGGTTTTGTCCAACTTCTTTGCCGTCTCGAAAAAAGCGGAGCATGCAAAGCTTGTGAATGGATGAGTTGAGACTGGATTAAACAGCGTGACGCTCGGAGGGTGAAGGTATAGATTCCGTAAAAAAAAAAAAAAAAAAAAAAACCAACGACTGTAGAGAGCTTCGTCAAACAAGAGCTGTGAAGAGCAAAGGTAAATAAAGGAAACAAACTTGAAAAGCTGTGGTTGTTTCTCTTCCTTTCTTCGTAGCACATGCCCAATATGGTGACTTGCCCGCAATTGGGAGCTTTGAGGAGTGAATGGGTTCGGTTTTCACCCAACTGTGAATTGGAAAATTAAGAATTGTAGAATAATGCGTGCCGTGTGACACGTGAACCTCATGGCACATGAGAGGAACAGGTGCACACCAGCCGCGCAGAGCCCCGACTATAGATAGGGTGGCTGTTGTGTGTGCCAGCCTTGTTGCTCACGAGTTAACTACAAAATGAAAGACAAGAACCTGACGCAAACACGGTATACCGGAACGGAGGCCGGTTAAATTAATGTCAAAATTCGTGCAGAAGGACAACAAAATAATGGCGAGGAAAAATACTCAAGTGCAATATATCAATTAAGAATTACCGCAAGTATAATTATGAGTTGTAATAAGCATAGCAATTACAATGTATCAGTTGTTATTAAATATCGCCAAGCTGTTGCCTTCAAATTATGAAGCAGACTGAAGTGTCCCTAGTAAATTTTCTTTGTGGAACTGTACGGAGGCTTTCAATAACACGCAGCAGCAATTACATTGAGTGTAGCGTGTTAACATCAACCGCTCTCTTTTTTACCTGTCGGGGTTAGTATTGTGATTGCAATGTCTGCAACCGACGGCAGAAATGGGCAGAAACCGCTTCTTAGGGTGGCAAATTCAAAACAAAAACTCATTAAAACGCCAAGAATAAAAAAGTAATGAACTTTGTAGGGAAATACAGATTTATAAAATAAAAACGCGATACAGTAATGTAGTTGGATTTACTTGACCGCAGTAGTCACCAGTGCATCAGTGGAGAGAGATCAAGCACTGACGAATGTGCCACGCCTTAGTCGTGCCTCCTTGGAACGCGCTTTCCCTGTAGCGGTTCCTTCACCCCAATAATCAGCAAATAGCATGAATTGCATTTTTAAAGCACTTCAACTCCGCCTAAAAATATTATCATTACATTAAGGTTTGCGTTGCTGGAGCTCGTGTTTCCCGAGTTCCGCTCCATCTCGGGCTTTCTGGAATAGCACGCCAAATCCCGCGTTCAGGCTGTTTGCTCTCCACAAACTTCCAAGTACGGACTTTTCCCTTGTACCGACATCTCTGAATAAACGATGGTACAGTCGACACTCAGTAATTCACTAGAATTGTCGATTGATTGGAAGCGAGGTGAGGATCCCGTCAGGTGCGCATTCAATCGCATGAAAAAGAAGTTCGTAAGTTTAAATTCTAAAATACCTCTTATTAGATGGTGTTTTTCAACCAAACATCCTGGAGGAGATTGGAACGATTGATCTAATTCCTACTTTTAAAGTGCAAAAAAAAAAACTTTGCGCCGCACTATACTAGTTTCGCCGCCATCGCAGTTGACTCTAGCGTCACAGCTCATAAAGCGACCAGGTAAACAGCTGAAGCTCTGCACTCCCGTCGCAGGCAGAACATGAGCGTGTGTGCCTCCGTGTCATTCCTGCAGCGGTTTTTTTTTTTCGCTGCACAGAGCGAGAACAAAGACTCACTCCCACACATCTACAGTATGAAGAAATTGCTTCCCGCAGCAACTTTCTGGAAACAGAAGCAGGTAGAAATAACAGATTTTGTTTCCTTTTAAAACCGTGAGCCCCAAATGTAATACCATGTCTATTTTTGTTCCTTGTGGTGAATTGTAAATTCATTTGTTTCGAGGTTTCCGCACTCCCTGTGAACTTCGTAATACGTGGAGTCGGCAGTACTTAGGTGTTTCTTAAATAGTTGCGTTCAGTAGTCCCAAGGGATCCTGCTGTTCACAATTATTCCGACTTCACATAAGTGCAGCCGTTGCGCCCCCGGCGCTTACATGATGACGTAGTTGCTGATGAAGTACCCCAAGTGCACTCTATAGTTCGCCAATGTATACGGAATGGGACGTGAATTTAAACTACTACTTTTTATTTACGCATTACGTGACTTTTAATGCGAAAGCCTCATATGCCTCATTAGTCGAAAAGTCCGGCGATGTTGACCGTCCATAGCTGGTGGTAAGAAACGAGAGCAAGCAACGCCACGTGACCAGAACAAGTGCACAATCATAAAACTGTCCTAGTTCTTGTCCGTAACACATCACTCGGGGCATATAACGTCTATGGCGCGAAATTTAGGAAACAAAAAACGCTAACCCTCGGGAAGTAACGACGTGAAAGTGAACGTGATGCGTATAAAAATAATTATTAAATGGAGGTCACAAACACTTCCTTCCGGACACCTACACAAGAAACACCGAATTAGCAGCGCAGAAAACAAGGTAGTTAATGTACTTCGCGCCCGTATATTGTACTGGTGTTCTCCTGCTTTGTTTTGGTGCTTTTTTTTCTTTACTTTCCCAAAGTGCAGTTCTTGCTACATTTATCTAATATTTTCCCACCAAAAAACTTCTGCTGCCAGGCGCTCATTAAAGAGGCAGTGAACACAAAATATAAGTACTTTTCATTCAAAAGGCTGTTTTGTCTGTTACACCGAATATTAGCTGAAACTATGTATTTCAGACAGATATTTAGTCAGAATTTAACTGTTAACTTAAGTCAAAACTTTGTCTTTTCCTTTTTTTGTCAAATGTCACGTTCGCCAACAATATGAGTTCATTAGCTGCTTTGTACCAGTAATTTCAATACCAATTTTCTCGCCCACTTCAAACAAGTAATCGACAAAAAAGACAACTATTTCAATAGCATCGATTGCCGGGCCACTTTCCGGCCATCTATTCAATTCGGTTTCTTTATTTTTTTTATTACTTGTTTACAGTTGGCGATAAAATTGCCGCCAATCGAACAAACAATACATCAAGAAAACGTCATAGGCAAATTGCGGTGAGCCCTTTAGCTCTGTTTGATCGCATTACTTCTATGCTAACGAGCAGTTAACACAATCATAAAACTGTTCCTAGTTCTTGTCCGTAACACATCACTCGGGGGCATATAACGTCACTATGGCGCGAAATTTAGAAAGTTCGATATTTCTTGCGTTTTTCTTTTCTTTTCTGTTAGACAAACGTCTTCCGTGGCTCAAATGGAGCTGAGTGAGGTATGGAAGTCCAGTTATTTTGAATGGAAAAAAGTAGTATGTATTTTCCCTCAGGAAAACAGTCGCGACGGCGACGATAAAACATACGTCTTTGGACGCAACACGACAACTTCTTAGCCACTAAAGCGGGTTTTCTTCTTCGTCCGGCAAGTCCGACCAGACATGTCGGATCCGATTTGTCAGGCCGACATGCGAGGCCCTGTCGGGCGATCGTTTTCTTTTGCATTCGGGAGCAGGACCCCGGCAGCAGTGTCGGGACAAACACGTCACCTAAATCAAATATTGGTATTGGTTCATCGGACCTTATAACAGTAAAGCCCGCTTATATCGAACAGCACAAGGATTTCGATACAGCGAAAATTTGATATAGAAAGTGAAGAAAAAAACCTTATATGAGAGCAATCTTGCCGACGGAATCGCAACCTAACGCTGAGCTCTTACCACCTGCAGTTCACTATTGTCACGACACACTCTCGGAAAGAAAACATTAATTTAATGGGGCGGAAGAACTGCGTGAGTGTAGCTTTCTTCTTGGAGTACGACGCGTTGCTGGTGACTGCTTGCTCCGCGGTATCTAAACAGTCGACAAGCACAAGACCGCTGCCATCAATGGCACTGCAGTATTGCCGTAGCAGGGCCGCGGCAGCAACGGCTTCGCTCGTGCTCGAAAGCTGTAAGGAGTCATCGGCGTCTTCAACAAAACGGAGACAAGCATGAATACAGGCGAATAACAGCGAACCCATCAAACCGAGCAAGTGCGGGCCGCGAGTGGCGCGGGCTTGAAGTTCGGTGACACCGCAGCCCGCAGCGCCCCATGTGGCGCTTTCGGCTCCAACGGCATTTATGCGTGGAACTGGTACGTCCGTGAACTTGTCCACTCTGCCACGGCCGGTTTGGACGCGTCCGTTATTCACGCGGGAGTCGCAAGTGACACCCACGCCACCGCTGCGCGCCGGTGTATTGCGGGAAAGCCGGCCGCATGCCCAAGGAGAGCGAAAAATCCCGCGCGGTAGAGTTCAATATAACCATTGTGAGCAAAATCGCGTTCGATATAGAAAGTTTTAAATGCACGTAATTTCTTCCAGAATTATACAAGGGTTCGATATATGCAATAATTCGATATATCCGTGTTTGATATAAGCGCGCTTTACTGTAGTACCTTTTGTTTACGCTCAGACAGCTATTGTTATAACGTGAGAAAACCTGAGTTTATGTCAATGTTGATCGCGCTGGACGTAATCAACCAGCAGCCGTAGCGTTTGTCTAGACGCAAGCGCATGGGAGCGCTTCCCATGTATTCCCAGCGATCCTGCAGCGTGGCTCGAGCAGGGTCACTCGGGGTCGGGTGATGAAGGGGCGACGGCACAAAATCAATCCTTCACGCTTTTCCGGGTGTCATCTGGCAATACTGTTCTTATTTTGATGCATAAGCGCACTCCCAGCAATGTAACGTGCGTCCATGTAGCCGCGTCGTATGATTACGCAGAAACAAGGGGCTCGTTCAGCGCATCGCATTCTCATACGGTGTGCATGGGCTGTCCATTTGCATTGTTGCGGCAAATATTAGCGCTTCTTTTGTCAACTGCAATGAGCGCTGCTATTTTAAATTCTGCGGGACAGGGTCCAAAATCTGGTATGGAAATATCGGCAGCATAGTTGTTTTGTTACAGCCGCACCACTTAAACACATATTTAGATACTCATTGGGCGATTACGCACCTGTGCAACTGCCGCAGCCAGCGATAGTATTTAGTTACTGGCCAAAACAGGATTAGTTGCACTGACCGGGACTGCGGTGTTTTCTTTTTTTCGTTTTTATTTTAACGGCCGATGCCGGCTTTGACATCGTCCTTAGTGTTCTATGATGAGATCACCGTTTCTGTATGACTGTACGAAGGCTCCCATCCAGGTCACTAGTTTTACTTAGTAAATAACTTTCAGAGAAACCCCAAATAGGTGCATTAACACTTTGCTGCATGATTCCAGTACAGTTGTTTACAGTGATTATGCTGATCCTACACAACGGATTTTGTTTGGAAATTCGCCTAGACTCCGAACCTGTCTCAGGGTTTGTAAAAAAAGGTGCCCGTACACACGTCTGCATATGGTGGCCATATACCTGAACGCATGAGGAATTCATAGAACAGATTGGAAGATTTTTTTAATCACTCACAGATACAGGTCAGACCCACCGCCTCCACTTACTGGCGGTGCCTGCCGTCTGGCCAAATTAATTTGAAAAAATTAAATCACAATCTGCCTCCACCCTCCACGCTCCTTTCGTGTAGCCTGGGTTGCTGCTTGTTTGTAGGATTGGAGCGTATAGAGCTGACATTCTTCTCCTACTTTTATTGGTCCCCATGGTAGCGCCCTTAGTTTTTTCTTTATATTGTCTGTAATCGATTGTTTCCATTGTAAATGAGCCCATCGAGATTCGGCTATGTACAGGCCATTTCACTATGTCTGATAATATCCCCTCCTGGAATCCTCAATGGGCTACGGGGTTTAAACCGGATAGCCCAGTCTCCCTTCATATCGTAAACAAAAAGAATCCCCTGACATTTTCTTACCCTTTTAGGTGAGAAGCTCCTCTTGCTCGGGCCCTGTCCCGTCCCTCGTTGCTGCTGTATCCGGCACGGCACATTAATGATGATTGTGGCAGGATCCCCCTACGGATTGGCTAACCAAAGATTGGCCGAAGAGGTCAAAAGATTCAACGCGCTCGTTGATACCCAACAAGGAGGAGAGGAAGAAGAGGTTGTCGTTCGTCGCCTGCGAGCTCAAGACACGTACCGGGGGTACGCGACACAAGACAGTCTGCATAAGGCGACGGCCAAGGTGGCTAAAATGTCACACACCGAATTCGCCAACTTACCCATGGAGATTCTCATCGTACCAAACAAGCCCTGCATAATCACCACAAACATCGACGCCATCGACGGGCTTGTCAACGGAGCGGTGGTAATCTTGACGTGTCGAGTCTTTATATGATGTGCGGGCGAATGTTTCACGGTTACCGATAAGCATTTTAGCTTCGCCCCTCTCATCATGATTCACTTCGTGGAGATGTCATGTTTTTTAGGAAAACTGTTGCCCGAAGCTCAGAAATTTACTTATTTAGCTACTGCATTAACTAGCAACATAAGCTGAAGTCGCATATAAAAACCAATGTTCCTCATCTTGTCTTGAAGCCTGTAGTATAAGGCATAAAGTCACCGATGGTCCAGCAGAAGTTACATGACTTTTGTACCCTACTTTATTTTGGTTTAAATTTCAGTATGCCGGCACGGTCTCAAACCCCTATAGAGGAAATAATATTGAGTTGCTTTAAAAGGCTCTAAGAAATGCTGTTGAACAAAACAAAGTTCATTCGTTGAGTGCTGCTAAATGAACTAAGTATTACGGACTTGAAACACACAAGCTAAAGTGAACAAGACCACATGCAACCATAAGTTAAGTTTATGCAGAATTAAAAAAAATAAATGATAGGCACACCATGGTGCTAAACTGTAGCATGGTTTATGGACGTTTCATGAATGGGAACACAACTTGTAATGTTTCAAATAGTCCCATAGCTCATCTTCACAGGACATTATTGCCATTTAACATGCCACTTGTGTATGTTGAACCTTTTAATTTTGCGCCGTTATTTTTTCCTTCTTTGGCGTTTCTAAAAACTAAATTGATAGTTGAGCGTCATCGCATGAACTATGTTCTTGCAATGCGGAAAAAGTGTATGCACTCAACACCAATACCGTGGCTTAGAAAAGTGGACAATGAGACTAAACCAAGTTGAACGCTGCACTTCCTCTGAATTTTCGTGGCGTGCAAAAACTTTCACATCCAGTAACAATAGCATACGCTCAATTAAAAAACCTACAGATATGCCACGTTTTCGTAGCTCCCATTGTCTTTGTTTTACCTTATTGGTTTATCAGTCGCTAGTTAATCCTGTTTCACAGCATTCCTTGGTCACAAGAAGGCAGGAAAAATAGGTATGTTGTGCTGACGGCCTGTCTTCCTCAAGAAGCGTGAAGCACGATGTTCAACAGAAGCTCAATGAGGCACGTACCCAGGATTTTGTTTCAGGGGGGGCCCAACCCAAGGAAAATTTTCTATGCAAATAAGGGGAGAGGGCGAGGGTTACCGCCTTTACTAGTACAAACACAATGAACGCCCAGCGTTTAGCATAAAGGCGCGCAAACCTGCATAGAGAAATGAAATGAAGTGTATCCGCCCTTGTGATGGAGACGAAAAGCGAAAACACTCGTATTTTCGAGATTTCTGCGCACGTTAAAAATCCCTACGCGAAGTTTGCAAGATTAAAAAAAGAACGGCAGTAATTAAAATATTTACAGGAATAAATACGCGTACAGCACAGTAACCCTCTGTTAATGTTAAGGCATATTTACGGAGCATCCACATGTTATACGCGATCGAAGTCGGCAGAAAGGGAAGTGCATGTAGGCACTCGAGAGTTCAGATCTCCGTGGCAAACCCCCTGCGCTTCCATATTTTTCTGCAAACAAAACCTGTAGTTATGAAGGAAGGAAACAAAATGCTACGTAAATCGGAGATACCATACACCTAATTCCGTGTGTTATTACCCGAAACACCCTGGACGTTTAATGGTCTCCCATTCAAAGTACCAATGATTCAGGCCTCGGAAATTTCAGTATCGAGACGCACTAGACTGCATTAAATGTAGATAAAAATCAGTGGCAAGCGCCAGCGCGTCAGCGCTTACCTATGGAGGTTTTGTAAACAACCTTGTTATTTCCACGGATGCAGCTTGCCGTTTCCACGGCGTCGCCGCGTGAATTGTCGTGCAAGGCGGGAATGAGCTTCTCCTCCGTCCTCTGGTTCGGCCCGTTGGTGGAGCAAACTCGTTGCTCTCTGCCGACACCTTCATGATATTCGGACATCGCGAGGCTAAGCGATGTTTAATGCGCCTCGCATTTTCCTCCTATCTACTCGGAGTTTTATAACCTCTCTAATATAAAGACACAGTCCGCAGTCCAATTTTGAAGCCGAAATTTCTCTCGACCAAAGTCTGGTTTGTTTCCGTCGAGATGTCCGGCCCGTGTTCATTTTCACCGACCACCAACTGCACACCCGTCTCTCATATTGACCATTGACCTCCTTGACTCCGTGCCCTTCCCCACTCAAGCCCGGTGTTCTCGAGGTCTGTTCATAGAAATGCAGCTCAGGGTCCGTAAACCCGCCAGTAAAGTTTGGTTCGTTGTTGAGGTGGGTGGTGTCGTCGTGGAGGATGGTGAAGGACCCGATGACGAGACTAAGCAAGTAGATGATGAACAAAAAGTCTATTTACACTTATTTACAGGAGACTACGAAGGATGAACATACGATAACACAAGACAATGAAAACTGGATTACAAATAAAAGGTGCCGCAGCGCACAAAAAGGGTATCGCGGCATAATCCCTGGTGGGGGCCTGGAGAACAAGAAGGGTGCAGAACCGCCGCGCGGTTGGAGAGAAATTCGCGGGGCTATGGCGCCCAGAAACTGCCACAGGAGCAAGTTTTGATGCGACCGCTCATGGCCGCAGCCCCAAACAAACGCAGAAAACTTGCGCATGCAGTCGCAAGCGAAGCCGCCCCCGCACAGCAACACACGTACCGATTAGGATTTTGACCCTCGCTCCCCCCAGTCCGCGCCCCCGAAGGCCGGGAGGAAACGAGTATTCCCAGAATCCGCGTAGAAGGTCGCCGGCAAGGCCGTCCCAAAGGGCTGCCACTGCGCCGACGTCTTTGGGGACACGGCAAAGCGACGAGAAGGGAGGAGGGGCATCGCCCCGACGGGGTCCTCCGGCGCTGGCATCCCTACACCGCCGTTGTTCATAGCAGACATTAACCACAACGGCTGTCAATCAACAGTGCCGCTGTCACTGCCTTGAGTTTCCAAAGGAATGCCGCCGGTGTCTCTTGCGGCCGTACAATTGCAGTGCGCGCTTTTACTTTGTCACCCTGCAGTCGTCGGGCATGGTAACGTTCTTGTGCATCATTTTTGAGCGATCCTTCTTGTTTAGACGGACGCGCCGACTGTGTAATAGGGCTTTTGTACTCCCACTGTAGCTTTCCCTAAGCGGGCGTAATGTTAGGGGCGCCGGGCGATGGGGCCAAGCATCCTCTCGCGCCACTCCGCACGTCGCCATCCGGGTCCAAGCCCTTGTGTCGCCTTGCTTGTTCGGCGGACGCTGCACACGTGCGCGAGCCGGACGTTGGCAGGTTTGCGTAGAGAAACCCTACAGCGGGTTTCCCTGCGGCAAGCAGACTTCTTGCCCTTCTTACCGTCAAACGCAAATGCAGAATTTCCACGAAAACCAGTGGAAAACGCTTCGTGAGTTCGGCTTAGGGAAGGAAACGGTTGAGCCGCAAACACCAGGCATGGATGACACCATCTGCCGACACCACGTCGCTCTAGGGCGGAGCACTTTGTTGAATGTTTAAAGACAAAATGTTTTCTTCCCAGCCAAAGCATGTGCGACCCGAGTAGCTGAAACCGCCACCGTGGCGAAACAAGCGATAAGTGGCTGCTGTCCGAGAGGACCCAAGCGCCAATTGCAGACTGACAGGGTCACGACGTTGCAACGACTGGCAAGTGGCAGGCCTACATCAGGGCGGTACTGTCTTGCGTGTAAACGGAGCAAACAAACCTCGCCTATTTTTTTTTTGAAATCCCACGTTGACCGCCAATTGAGGCGTCTTTTTTTCGAAATGAACCTAATCCAGAAACCAAAACTAGGTCAGATAAACCTGCACTGTCAAGAAAATCCCGGAAACTTTTCCCTAAAAAAAATATGGCACATAATTAGTAGAGACAATTCCCTGCTAACGTGTATGCAGATCTTACTTCGTATGGAAAATGAGCCAGACCCCGCTGTTGCACGGATCCAAAATGAGCCAAATTCATTTGCCCAATTATATTCAGCGTTTGGTATTACGTTTCGAGCTGTTTTGTGCGGTTTTGCATCATTTTTTTTTTTGCTTTTGAGAGCTGGCTTATCGTGAGTTCAGAGAGCAATGAGGAGATCGACAAATAATCTGCCGCCACACGACACGTCTGCGATAAGGTGAACGGAAGTGAACGAAATGAAACTGAGCCGGTGATACTACATTTTATCTTTTCTCCCTCGTCCTTACGGAGTAAATCTGGTTGTTATTATTGTTATTACTGCCATATTTCCCAATTACGTGCCTAGCCAAGTAGCTGCCGCTCACAAGCCATGGCAAGCCATGGAAGATGATATGAGCAGGCTTCTTGTGAAGCGTTTTGGAAATTTTTGGCAAGGCAATAAAGAGCTTCATGAGTGTTTTCAGGCGTGCCGAAAAACGTACCCTACGGAACCATTCGAAAAGAGCTGCTAATGCTGCCAAGAGGACTCACCGGCTCTTCATGAATAGCTTTAATGCTCGTGAAGCTCAGTTGCATGTTTATTGCCTTTTTTGTTTAAAACTATCGTACCATTCTTGAAAATCGATTGCAATATAGTTTTCAAAAGAATGCCGCACCAACTTGTCTGTTTCAACTGAGCATGATGCAAATCTTAAGAGCACTGACACCAATTTTCGGCGTTAATATTATTCACAGTTCGCTTCCTTCACTCAAAAAATACTGGCTAAATTGAGCGGCCTGCGATGAAGAACATAGTTCAATTGGATCGCATTTATCGCGCCGACGGAAGCAGCGCGCGGACCGGCACTCAAAAATGGACATCAGCGTGACCACTCCAGGAGAGGAAAAAAGGTGATGCGACAGCGCCGTCAAAAACTCGTGACGTCTTCACGCGCGCGGCCCCACGAGCGGCGAGCGTGCGCGACAACCTCTCAAGCGTGGCGCCCGGTGACGTCCGCACAAAGCGGTAGTCAAACCGGGAGGCTGTCATATGCGCCGTTCGGATGAAACCGGGAATTTGAAACAAACGATTTTCAGGCCGTTCAATGTAATTAACTATCGCGCCTGAAGTATTTGAAGTGCTGTTTCAGGTTCGCCAGACCATTAAGCATCGATAAAAGCAATAAAAGTTTAACATAAAATTTTCGTGTCAGTGCTCCTTTAACTTATACTAATATTGCTCAAATTCTCCGCATAATTCTTAACTACTTGTCGCTATAGATTTCCCCTAGCTGGCATGTCAAACATGTCATTTTATACTTTTGACAGCACTCCATTTAGGTCCGGTTCCAAACTTTCGTTTTTCCCCCTCCAATCCCGCTTGGGCGGATTTGGTTCGTTTCGAAAAAAAACTTTAGACTGTGTGCGAGGGGAGAGAAGAGGTGGCGCGGGGAAGGGGGGTATGGCGGAGAAAAATTCGGGGGGGAGAGGGAGCGGCCCTCTCTCTGGGTACGTCCCTGACCTCAATGACTTACTCAATGTGCTGCTTTGCGGATAACATGCATGCGCAAAACACAAGTCCTTTACAAATGAGTGGAGTAGTGCAAAAAACCTGGCGTGGTTTTTGAATATCCCCCAGCAACGAACTCATTTGCATGATACCTGGCATATTTCCTCTACAAAGCATGAAATTCCCAACCTTTTAATAGCTACGATTTGCCCTGTGTTCCCATGAGTTACGCACTGTCTGTACCGAGACTCCTTTCCTAAATCAATTTGAGTCATTACTTTCAATACACCCTATGTGGTGTGTATCTTGTCCTCACTTAACAAGGCAGACACATTCAACATAGAATATTAATCTAAGCTGCAACATTTGCTGCTGGGTTAGGTAAGTAGGCTGCTCAACTGTTTTCAGTTGAACTTCTCTCACCTTGAAGTAAGTATACTAGAGCATATTCACACATAGACGTGTATCAATAGCACCATTTTCGGTGCTATTAACAAGCAGCCTCAATTTCAAATTAGTTTACTAGTTGCACCTTTATCTCCAATAAGGTCATTCTCACCATTGAAGATAACAAGCCCTCATATAATGTATCCATCTCAGGAGTTGAGTTCGTTATAATTGGGTTTGGACGACCTGAAATAGTCAATATATCAAAGTGGTTTTAACACTTCTACATGTTCAATATAAGAATGAACAGTAAAACAATCACTCAACAAGTAAAAATGTCGGAAGATATTTCAAAACCCTCATGGGTTCCTTGTTTACAATGAGGCAAAAATAACAAGCAATAAAAATTTTACCATGCAGCTTGTGACGAAATGATGTATAGTAGATTACTGGCAGTGTCCCTTCCTTCCGGTTCATGGTATTGGGGTTTTTCATTATCATCACACCAGAAGTTTCACATATCGATCTCGATTGCTTGTCCTTCTTACTGTTGTACTCGTTTTATTTTCATTCAAACATGCCTGACCAGATAACTTTTCTTGAGGTTTTCGCTGTAGTACTGTTCCCTATAACCGCGCTCAACTGCACCGAAGGAGATCTGCTGCTAGTGTCTACGGGAGTTGCCCATCAACGAGTGCTGTGGCAGAAATGCACTGTGAACGTTTCGTTACTATTTTGCTCAGCTTGTATACAAGCTGTAAAATTACTATGACTACGCAAACTGATGGAGGAATGAAGAGAAAAATTGAAGTCATAAACTGAATTGAAGATGGAAGTTCATCAACGCAACACCCTTACCAGCACACATGTGTGCATCCTGCTCTTCTTATATGTTATCTTATGTCATTGAATGGGTCAACAGCACCCGATAACATCCACTAAAGCACTATCTACTGACGACAATTAATGAGGGCCTTGCTGCAGCTTACTTACAAGCGCAGGCATACTATACCCGATAACAACTTAAGAACGGCACTGGAAGTTGCCGCTTTGCCTTATCACCGTAGCCGGATATTTTCCCGCGCGGCGCAAGTAGGGCGTTACTGGGAATATTTTGAACATGGCGCGAGCCGTTCCCGTGATTTTTTGGACTTGATATGCTTATAAACGACTCCAGTGACGACAAACAAACTGCGTGAGACAAGGCAGACGATATCACGCATTCATAGCAAACCCCTTTCAAAACGCGCGCGCTCTGACGTCACGAGTCCGGCGCTTTGGCGGAGTGATACACTACATGAGGTGGTGCCGTTCATTAGTTGTAACCGAGCATACTCATTGATCGGTGTGGGCCTACCTTATAATGAAGCCTCTTTACTCCAAACTGATCAGGTATTGTGATAACTCTGTGTTATTAGATACCTTGGGACCGAATTACTTGTGCACATATGAGGCTTCAAAGTGATAGCGCTGCACAGTTGAAGATGCACAAGATCCGAGCCGCTGCTGACAGCGCGGTTCGTCAAGTTTTCTTTCTTTTTTTCTTTTGAGACTGTTCAGTGAAAAATTCCACTTCCGGGATTAGTGAGCCATCTATACTTGCGCTTCGACAAATAAATAAAAATACATAACTGCGCAACTGCGATGAAATATGAATGGGAAGGGCAAGGGGCTTTATCAAACTCCTCTCCCATGCACAACAACGTAACTTCCACTAAGCATTCAAGTCAACCAAATACTCAAGCGACAACTTTTATTCGAAATTCCCTCGAATAATCTTTTGCACCCTAATCAACCCCCCCGGTGTAGGGGCTTCTGAACCATGAGTTGTGGGAGCCAGGCGATCTCTTGCTTGCCTGCCTCCGTTAAGAAGCTTGAAGTGGAGCGTTAGACGGAAACCCGTCTGGTTGAGAGACAAGTTGAAGTAAAACGGATGCACCGACCAACAGGAACTGCGAAAAATAGAAGGCGTCTAAAATAAATATGTCCTTCTATGCATGATTTGATTGACCACTTCTTTTCTCACAATATATGTGGGACAGATTTTGGGTTTCCAAGAGTGCTTACCGTTTTAAGTATTTGTAACAGTAAGCTTACAGACAGGTACCATAGTATTTTAACGAGTAGCTTTTTTTAAATTACGTGACTGCTAGCTAACAAACATATTATTCATCGAACTGATGCAGATAGTTGTTTACGTATCTTTGCAACCTATTTAGTGACCGGGAAATTATAGCCATTTGGTTCTAGAAGGAGGGAGAGGAGTGAGGAGTGTCATGGCGAGTTTCAAGCATGTGCGCAATGAATCTGATATTTTCTGGGCTAGCGATTGGGCTATAGCTGGGCTAGAGCTTGGACAAATGTGCAAACTATTTATGTCAGGTGCATGTTTGGAGTCAGCACCGCGGTGGCTCAGCGGCTAAGGTGCTGTGCTGCTGAGCCCAAGGACGTGGGTTCAGAGGGGCCGTGGTCGCGGTTTTTCTCATGCAGGCAAAAAGCAAAAAACGCTGGTGTTTCGACATTTCGGCGCATTTTCAAGAGCTCCAGGAGGTCAAAATTATTCCGGTCCGGTGTACTCCCCTATGGCGCGCCTCATAGTGCAAGTGTAGGTTCGGCGCCTTAAACCCCACAATCAATCAAATCAATGTTAGGAGCCGAGAGGTGGAAAACACGATTAATTTGCAGCACCTTGCTTTCTCTTGTTGCTAAAAGACGTGCCCGCTGCCAATAAGGTTACAAGCTGCTACAGTAAAAGCTCAGTAATTCGAAATCGAAGGGCACCAGAAAATTGTTCGAATGAAGCAGAGTTCGAATTAGCGGGTGAGCGCTAGAATAAACTGACATCGGGCCACACTGCGGGGGCAGAACGAAAAAAGCCAGCTCTGGACTCATTTTCGCGAATTAGGTGCTACTACACGTTTGTGCCAGGTGGTTTAGCGACCAACGACTGAGGCATGAAGAAAACCTGCAGCGTCAGGCGCATGAGCATTAGCGCTGGGGGCACGCCGCCTGCTTCCTAAGCTATATAAGATGTCGGAGCAGCGTAGTGCACTCTCTACGATGTTGTTTTTCGCTTTTGTTATTTTTCATCTCTAGTAAAGTCGGTTTGGTTTGGTTTTTCAAGACATTAGTTTCACTCTGAACCGACTTCTTCTAAGAGGAGTGGTGGAAACCAGGGGATCCCAGTTCGAATTAACCGTTCTGGCTACCGACGCGTTCGAATTATCGGGAGTTTTCCCCATTGAAATATACTGGGCTTTGCCAGGACGAGGGTGTCAGTTAGAATTAACTGTAAGTTTGGATTAAGCGAGTTTGATTGAACGAGCGTACACTGTATAATGTCATTACCATCAAAGTACACCTCATAAACTCAACCGTTCTTACAATCACAGCTAAAACAGTCAGCTTCCAACCGTTCTTATGCGCGTTTCCACTTCTCACTATACTTGGTGCCAGTCAGACGAAAAAAGTGCTACACCCTTTAATTTGCGCTTCTGCACCTGGAATGGCAGCTCGATACACAGCCCGATCTAGGCATTGTGGAGCTCATGACTCCTGTCGGTTACTTGAAACACAAGGCACAAGCACATGAGCTGAGTGCAACAGGGATGGGGTAGTGGAAGAACTACGCAGGGCAGACCGAGGCCATGACTGCCCGAAATGGGGTTGAAAGCTTTTACTGAGCAAGAGCCTCCCATGTGATGATAGTGATGGTAAATAAATGATTTGAGTTAGAGAAAGATTTACTGAATACTGAAGACGTTAGCTCCCCAAATGGTATTGCTTGCTGCGTCAGATGGGGGTGAACACAGTGAGGTGAAAAAAATGTTGAAACAGTGCGTAGAAGCAATAAATATTAGAGAGAATGAAATAAATCAGGAACATTACAAACAATGTCAGTAGTAAGAGAAAAGATCTGAGGATCTCAAAGTTATATAACCTCGACCAATCCAAAATGACATAAAAACACTAAGAAGCCTTTGTCATTACGCCGTGTCAGCGTGACTCTGGCACAGTTCACGAAAGTGATTCAGTTCTGAAAAGTTCGTTTGGTTGTTTCGCGTTAGGTTGCATACTGCCCACAGTAGCACAACATATGACAAATGTTTTCTTTAATGGAGTATGGGCGGACTACATCATGCAGTCCGCCAAGCCTCTGCGCCAGCAAGGAGGGTGTTCACATTATGGAGTGATAAATTTAGTTTATTTTCTAATTTTCTTGTGTTGAACAAGAGCCTCAGTCAGGTGGACAAAAGGCTGAAAGTTCGTACACATAAAATCTGAGTGGAATAAAAATGACAATCAAGCAAATGGTGCGCTAAAGCCTGGAAAACCTTGATGTCATTACCGATGGTCTAGAGCGCCGCCACCTTTGACACTTCTGAAGCCTCCGCCACGGTTGGTACACACTTGTTCATTTCTTTTAGGGGCGACGCTCCTCTTGCTCGGGCCAGGTACCTCGTGTACAATAGTTCTCGAGGCGACAGCTAGAAGCGCAGCTGTGAAATAGTTCAATCGTCGCCCGCTAGATGGCGCGCCTACTCGTTTGTTTCCGCTGCTCCGCTGCACACTCGGGCGCGCGCGCTACTCATCATGAAGCACTTTGCAGGCGAAGGCAGCGGCGCGGAGAGCTCGGCAACGCGGCTGCAATTCGGGCCCGCCGCCAAGAACCCGCGGTGAGAGCTCGCGAGGCAAAGGCGGCACGTAACCTCTCGTCCAAGATCCTCTCGCCACGTACTTCGCCGACCACAAAAATTGTAATCTTCAAATGAAACCGCGCCCCACAGCTTTGTAATCAGTAATGCAATCCTTGTACATAATTGCACCGATATGTAAATAATAAACATCGTGTATATAAGTGCATATACAAATCAGCCCTATAACAACGTGTGGAATCTTTATATTATGTGTGGCCGAATGGTACATGGTTTTACCGATAAGCATTGGGGATTCGCCCCACTCATCATCATTCACTTCGTGGAGATGGCGGTATTTTTTGACCACGTGTATGACCACGTGTTAAGCTTTTTAAACAACTACGCCGTCATGCAAAAAATCAACCAAACAGGGAATGCCATGGAGTGAAGCTAGAATATTTGAATGTCCTGCGGCAGAGGCCAACTTTTACTGCTCTGTTATTCAAAAATTCTTAACATTCGAAAACATTGAGCACTTTTCTATTTTATTTGCCAGCGCACTTTTATTGTTCAAACAGTATTCGCAAGTGTTCAACATTTAAAAAATGTCCAGACCTTTTTTTTTATATTCCTGTGCTTGCGGGCAGAACAACAATATCCATGACACGCACATAAAGAATTCTGTCACTTTTAAAATAAATAGAAGTACAGATGAAGAAGGTTTGGCCAGAGTAGGTATAACCAGAGTCCTTCAAATATCTTTCTGGTCACGAAACTCCGCCCGAAGGTTGATATAGGGACAAAATCTCTCGCTAGCGGCAGCCACCCGTCGTAGTGAGGCCACAAGCGCCGCCAGCGCTGGGCTGTATGCGCACTACTGCCGACGTTTCGACGGCGATTATGTGCGCGCTGTTCTTCCTGTTACCTTTTCATAAACGTCCCTGAACGCATCAATGCCACCAGATAAATAAGTCGTTTACTTTGGAACGCACGCGTAGTTTGCTTGGGAGTGCGGGCCTACCTTATAAAAAGCAGCACATTTAAAGTGTCCTTGCCACTGCGCGATAACACATTGTGTTAATAATTACCTCATAACCCAATTATATGCGCACTTACGATGCCTCGAAGCAGTAACGTCCTTAGCTCGCAAGTGTTTGAAAGACGATGCATCTGCTCCATGCTCCCGATGCGAGCAGCTACTGCTAGATCTGCTCGACAAACGTGTTTATATTTTCGTCCTGGCCAAAGGGCGATTATGTTTATGCGGTAGGTGAGCTTTCTATTCTGGTAGTTCCGCAAATAGGGGGAGGGTAGGTGAACGGAATGAGACACGACTGGGTAGTACAGGAGCAATCACGTTTGTTTATATTTGGATCGCCTCTCTCGCGCTGCTACCCAAGTATTCAAATGAAGTGATTGGTCCAGCCAGAAGTTTTCTTCCAGACCTTTCATTTGAGGTTTACACCAAATGCGCATGTTGTTTTGGACACACTTTTGTGAGCGCCGATCGCCTTCCTTGACGCGGCGACTTTCGATGGTGCAGTTTACAGCAGCCGAGCGCTTTCGCAACCACTCTAAACACGAGTTTCACGTGCCTAACATTTGATTGATCACTTTTTTCCACGCAATTTACATGGCACCCCCGCCCCTTGACGTTTCCTTGTGTTTACCGTTTAGAGCATTATTAATTACCCGCCGACAACCCATGATTTCCTCGGGAAGGGAAGTACAGCAGCCTAATCTGGAAGTTCCTTTTGATGCCAGTGCTGGTTGCTCGGCCGCCTTTGCCACTACCGAGGCACCACGTGATACTTTTTTTATTTTTTTTTTTATTTTGAGGGAGGGGGGCAGTTAATATTTAAAGCCATGCAATAAATCTTAAATTTGTTGCTAATGATACGCCGCTTAGAGAATTCGCGCCACCTCTTCGCTGGTTGCCTCTGAATCGCTGGCCGGTAACGCAGTTTCGGCTTTCTCAGGTAGGGAGCCCGTCAAACATCCTTGGAACGGCATCCGTCCGAACCCTCGGTCTCTCTCGCTGAAGCGACACGACCACCCCGATGTGCTCATTGGTTCTACAACGTCGCTAACATCAAAATGCTTTTCGCAAAGCCGAACGTCCCTTGCTTTCGAAGTTGAAAAACCGCCAGCTTTTAACGGCGGTATAGCTCTCTTCCATTTCTCTCGAAGCTCGGCGCTACTTGGGAAACAGAAGATCGACGCCTTTTCCTAGTTGCTTCGGTATCCGGAGCTGCAGCCCGTCACACAGCACGTCCTAGGCATTGTGCATTCGAATTTTCATGCCGTCCCACTTGAACGCGGTGCACTGGCCCATGATGTTCGCGTGGCGCTGATGCAGAACTTTGGTGGAAGGAACACCGCGAGCTGCCTCCACACAACGCCCTTTGGGCTGCCGCCGCTGCCAGTGCGTTCCGCCGGGCGAAGCGGGCGATGGCCCCCCTAAGACAGCTTTGCGACGCGTAGCGGGCGTTCTTGGCACCAATCAAGCTCTCCCACATAGTGACGGAGAAGTTTCGTGACCAGAACGATATTAAGGGACTGTGGTATAACCTACCCACAGGAGGATAGAAATGTTCTTCCAATGGCCCCCAAACCTACTGACACTTTTTTTCAGCCGCCCACCACTGAATTTCAGGGCGAGTAAAAAGCGCTCATTGGCCCACTTTGTTAAGAGTTGTGTGGCAGCACCCGCACTCACGCAGCTTGTGAAATCAACTATCGATAACATGCTTTCACGGAAGCCCTACCCCACGCCATTACAGTAGAAGTCAGATAGAGTTCGCACAGTTGGTTTCCACAGTTTCTGAACACTCATGTGGTTAGATACTAAAACGATCGTTTGGGCGATGGAAGCAATGTTGTTAGAGATTGATTGATCGATTGATTGATTGATTAATGGTAGGGGTTTAACGCGCCGACGCAACGCAGGCGATAAGGCGCACCGTAGTGGAGGGCTCCGGATTAAATTTGACCACCTGGGGATCTTTAACGTGCGCCGAATTCTCGTACACACGGTCATTTTTGCTTTTCGCCTCCATCAGAAAAGCGGCCGCCGCGGCCGGGAATTGAACCCGCGACCTCGTGCTACGCACCGCAACGCCTTAGCCAGTGAGCCACCACGGCGGGTTCAATATGGTTAGAGGAAACAGGTTTAAGTTTCGTATGTACAACAACCAGGTTATGCACAACCGTATATTCTGTTTCTCGGACCTCCAGCCTAATGTTAAAAAGGAATGAGGCAATTATATGGTGGATGCACTGCAAAAGTCATTTTAACACGAAAGTGTTTTATGCTTGGGTACACCAAGATCTACCTGACGTCACATCCGTCACGGAAATGACATCGCCAGAAATACTTCCATTGACGCGGCGGCGTCGGGACTCGAGCCGCGAACTCTTTCGCGGCAACGGGAGGAACGAAACGCGGTCCTGACTGCGATATAAACAGACGCGTGAATAGGACGACAAACACGCCTGATAGCCTCCTTTTCAGAAGGTGCTACTATCTAGGAGAGGCCAAGCAAGCAGCGAATCACGACGCTAATGACCGCCAGCGGTTGGCGCTTCGATGCCAGCGCCTTCGTGTGCGGGGCACGAGCCGCGGAAGCTGTCGGAGATGCCCCCTTGCGGATATTGCGCTCGTGACACGGTCCGCTGCTCCAAGCTTTTCTTTCCTCCATGTCTGTTCCTTTCACTGCAGCGGTGCGTGTTTTCATCAAATGATTCGCTGACATCCCGTTCGGTTTGTTCTCACGGACAGTTTGCGAGCGCCTGAGGTTTCAGTCGGACTTACGTAACGCTCCTCCGCATTGAATCCAGTGTCTACTGTTCATGCGTCAAGCGGTGCCATACCGGCGAAATACAAGTAGCGACGTGCAAGTTCATATCTATGCACAATAAACATTCAACCGCTCCTATGAAGGAACCTCTCACTGTCGTGTTTAACCGGTTCCTATAGAACGGGGAACAACCAAGTTTTTATATTGAGGACTCCTAAAATAGTAAGAGAGTAGTAACAGTGGCATTGAGAAGACTACCCTAGTCTAGGGGAGGTGCTGCCGAAAATGCTTACGTTTTCGATACTGGACAAAAATCACAAGGATTGCTAACCTCACAAGAAGTCCTAGCCTTCTGCGCTAGGAATGAGAGCAGCAAGTTTGCATTACATGCCCTGGTGCAATGCAAGGTATGAGGCAACCTGTGTGAGACTACCTCGCATGCAACAGGGCATTCTGGCAGCCTCACACAACGAATCTAGAGTGCTACATGCACGCGTGACATCTACACGGACGGAGCTGGACACTGTCAACAACGAAGTTGATCCCCTAATGTCCGAAAATAACTTGGAGGGAGAAAATACCCTAGTACTGGAGTACAGTGAGCGCATCATGCAATGGTTGGCACGGCTCCAACAGTAGATGAATGGTGAGCGAGAGTAAGACTCTCGAAATAGAACAGCAGCAATTCGAGTAATTGAACAAAGGGACAGCGACGGACCTCAACCGACGACTTCACAACAGTATAATGTAAAATTGCCAAGAATTGAGCCGGGAAAGATCAGTGCACAATGGTATGAATGGCAGCCCTTCAGGGAGCTGCACAGTGGTACGAAAACAGTCGTTCTGCAACTGTCTACCATTGAAAAAAATGCGCTGATATACTGACCAAGTTCTGGACACTAGAATCAATTAGAGTGAATGACATCGAGGAACCAAAAGCCCACATCCCACCCTTAAATTTCTAGATGAGACCATCAAAAAAATGGATTGACATTAGGAGGTGGCGCTTCCTTGGAAGCCAATATCACTACACTAGAATAAGGAGACTGCTTGGAGCGCCTGTACCCCTTTACAAGGCACTTTCTTAAGTCTGGAGACGTGTGTCAGGACTACCGACGTTGTGATCAGAAACTACTACCGGCTAGTGATAGCACAACTTCTTATAGACAGTATGATTGAAGCCGATGCCGCTTAGTATATGCTACACGAGGCTGTTGCACATGACCCCCAGAAGCTTCGGGTGGTTTTTGACGCTTATCGCACAGTAACTCACCAAAATTATTCAACAACCTTGAAAAGCGGACTAAACCTAACCGCCAATTTTGTCAGACTATAGGGTGTATGCAATGGGATTTCGAACGCGTGTTGGTGCTGTTGGCCTTGGCAGATCCGACGCCATCTGCAGGGTTGCATTCTTCTGCGCGGGCCGTGCAGATATAGATGCGAATCGTGGTTTGCAGTGTGGTGTTGCAAGAACGTTCATGTGGACTTTGTTTTTTTTCTCTGCGTGATTCGTGGGTGTGCAAATACGTTGTCACAAGTAGTAGTGAGCATTGTTTTCGCATCGAAATTCCGGACTGCACTGTCCACACTTTCGACAACCGCAGACCTTGAGAGCCGGTCGCACGACAAAAGCAAGCGTGTCGCATGTTTTTTTTTTCTTTTCGAAGCAAGCGAGAGAGTAGTACTCGCCAATGATCCGACTTCATGCGACGAATTCGCAAAGAAGTTATCGATATTAGGGCTAATTAGTACTGAATATGTTGCGCCTGTTTCATTTCAGGTGGGAACGACGGCCCTAGAAGCTTTCACTCACACTTTTTTGCATGCTTGCAACATTATGCAATGAACTCTGCGCCGGTATCCGCGCCTGTCCAAACCGTTGGACAGGCGAAGATCCGTGTGTGGATCTGCGGGGACCACACCCAGGCTATCCGGGTGTGTTCCCCGTGGGCTGAGTTTCTTATTTTTGGGCTTCTTCAAAACGACCATGACTCGCTAAGGAAGGTTTGACATCACACCTGAATGCAGCCGTAAGGCTACAAATGAAAGCTATACAGCTTTCTCAGAAACTTCGCAGTTGAACAAAAATTCGTCCTCCACCTTGGGGATTTCCCCTAAATCTGGTCGAATAGGATCGTGACTAGAGATAGGAAAATTTCTCCACACAAGGCTCCGATGATATTTGATGGGGTGGTGGCCTGGGAGAAGAGGCGCTGGCTTTACCGAGCCACCCAGGCATGCTAAGCACTTCCTCGTGAGTATGAGAGACTGTGAGGTGCTCTGGCAACAGTGTTCTGGTATGTTGAATGCATGACTGTCCTCTACGTTAGCTCCCAATAAAGTGAGCAGCTACGCTGAGTTTCTGGATGGAAGCAATCGGGATATATGTATATCAAATTAGGCGCGACCATGTCAACAAAGATTCACCAATATATTCAAGTGATTTTTTTTTGGTGTAGACGAAGTGGAAATTATAAGCAGAACAAGATGATCGAACATGCTTCGAATATTTTAAAAAAAGAGCAGAGACAAGCGATAAACAAGACCGCTATAATTCGTCACTTCATATGTCTTCATCTCTGCGGTGTTTTTGACGTACTTAAATTCTAGAGCCAACGTCAAGCGTTAGGGCAAAATCACAGATCACGCTTGGTCATTAGAGAGCAGTCGAAGGAAACAAAAGAATTTGATGCTGTGATCAAACCCATGGTCATGGCGCCGAGGACAAGAAGCATAAAGAAGAGATTAAAAAAATTACGCCATCTTGCCGTCGGGGAACCCCGAGTAGTATGCGAAGCAGCCATTGGGTCGACTGAAGTTCCCATTAGTTTTCAGTTCGTCATTTCCGTGTACGTTCAGCTTCGCGTGCGTTCGTTGTATCAGTAGCTTCTTGACGTAGTGTGAATGAGTGAAGGACATCAGGCGCGTTCGTAGCACATCCTCCCGTCTCGGTTTGTAGCGCAGTGGGAAGAGCGTCACGTACCTACCGTTGCAGCCAGAGTCTTGGGATCGATACTGGGCGCCGCCGAACTATTTCTTTTTGTACTGGACTGCGTTGACGTCACCCAAACGCTGACAGGGCTGAAGAGACGCGCATGCGCAGTACAGTGCTGGCGGCGGACAATACCGACAACGAGGGAGGGAGGGACACAGCCCGAGCGTGAGATGCTTCGCATCTAATAACTGAGAAAGGAAGAGGATGGAGACGAAAAAAACTGGCACATAGCGCATAGGACATAGCGCTGAAGATGAGAAAGACCTGCGCCAATGCAGAACGTGGGAAGAGGATGACGATAAACGGTCGGAGGTCTTGAGCAGAGAGGAAGAAAAACGCGGTAGTCAGAATTCCGCTCCCCGTCGGACGCCCGGTCCGAGGGACGAGAACACTGCGGCAGTCGACCGGATTTCTGGAGTTCAAGGCCGACTCCACTGCCACTTAGCAAGTACAGCCTGAGGGAAAGCAGCAACGACCTATTCCTCCGTCTATGCACGTCACGAGTGGCTGCAGCACCGTCGCTGTCGCCGCCTACTGATGTTCCGCCGCAGGTGCGTTGCCTACTCTCGGTCACCGCTGCCGTCACCCGTGAAGCCTGTGGCGGTCTACAAGAGACTGAGACTGTCGCTTCTTTAACCCTTTCTTGAATTTCTTGAGGCGTAAAACATTTGATGTATTTCTACCGTAGTCAATCTTACTTGAAGGTCTCGCGACACTATGAAGGTCCATAGACGCTGCCGATAACATCAGAGATGCCCACAATTACCCCGCGCGCCCCTCACGAGACCCCGGCCAACATGTGCTCGGCTGGGCTGCGTTTTCTGATAACGCTGCACGGCTCAACTAAAACCTTATCCCCGAAATAAACTGTGTCTCAGCGAGGCTGCTACGGGAACCACTGACAGATCTTTCGCTCTGACTAAACACTATACGGGAACACTATTGTTTCCAATTATTCAAGTATCAATAGATGGCGCATTTTGAGGGGGTATGTCGCCGTCATTCTGAGGGCAAAGAGCGCCAGGATAACACAGACCGCGAGAGCGCATACAGAGAGGAATGTCTTCAACCGAGCCGGCTGAAGCGGTATTGGCTGCGGTTGTGCTGCGCTCGCCCCTGCGGACCTATGTTCAGACGCCCGTCTACCGGTTTTCGGACGCGTCCATTCAACGCTTCTGGGCGTTGTAAAAATGTCAGCCCCGTACCATTCCGCTTCGTTAGGAATGTAGTCCAAAGACTATGTTTTCTGCCGACCCCACCCTATAACAATCTCGCCTCTTTCAGCTTCCCACCATGCACGCTCTTCCCCTCCCGTCTCGCTCTTGCCATGATAAACGCAATGCAGGTTTGCTGAACTGAATTCAATTATCTCGCGTTCGCAAGGGTGGCGACTTAGTTGTTGTGAAATTTTGTTTGTTGTGCTTGAATTTCCGTTTCGTGCTCGAGCCCGTGTGCGAACCCTTTTTGGTATTTTTCTGCTAAAATATTCTGCCTAAGGTTTTTGTATTTGCTATCGTGAACGTCAAACCGCGTATGTAACTGATAAAGAAGAACACTGCTAGTATATTTTATTTCTTTATGTTTTGCCTCAAATATGAAAAAGTGATTCCGTTTTTGCTAAACAGTGTGTGATTTACTACGTATGGTACTTGATTACATACTTTGTACAGGTATTAGAGGTCCAAGCATAATTTAACTTTTGGCCGGGCGGCTAAACTAAGGACAGAGAGACAGACAGACAAACAGGCAGACACTTTTTTGCGTTTAGATAGCCAAGAAAGGCTATCGTCTCAAGACCATGACGACTAAAGGACGCAGTCTTATATAAAAAAACTGGGCCATACGTTTCCCACGTTCGCTGTTTTGCAACGCTTGAGCATGCATTTAGCTCACTGTGTACGCCCCAACGCATGCAAATTACTTTAAATAACAAAATGCGTGTACAAATTCAGCAAGCCAAATTCATGTTTAAAGCAAATACTATACATTAATATTTTAAATTAATAAATTATTGTAGCAACTGCATTCGTTTTCTTTCATGAAAAAAACTAGCGCCGTACGCATTGTGAAAACGCAAGAAAGTGCATTGATCTCCAATTTTTTTGAATGTAGCAAGATTAATGGAAATTATAATTAGAACAAAATCAAACCTTTACAATTACCACTTGCTTATACCGAACAGCAGCAACAACAGCGTGGAGAGTCGCTGGCATTGTCGTCGGCAGGATATAGAGAGCAGTTGTTGGTTTTCGTTTACACGAGCATGTAGATTGCGACTCAAGCTCTAAAACAAAGCATCACTAGCTACGAAAGAGCCTACGAATATGTTGGGCGTAATAGAACTCTAACGAAAGGGGAAGTAACAAAACGCGTTGCATAATGAAAACAGAAATTCGCGAGGCACTTTAGTGGACAGTAGCCTTGAAACGGGCAGCTGAAAAAACTTGTTGGTGATAATTAAGTCCGACTACTCGGCTTCATTGCGCAAGCGGCATGGCTTCCGCTGGCATTTTGTTTCCTGTACATACGTTTGTTGGCGCACCTGCCTAGTTGAGCTCGCCTAGCTGTGGTGAAACTGGAAGTTCACCACAGCTAGGCGAGCGTGGTATTTCGAAATACCACGCGCATCAATCTGTCAGCCCTCGACGAGCGCCAGGTAGAACCAGATGGTTGGGAATTCGACACGTGCTCTCTTTGGCGCACCCTGACGCGGCAAACAGCGCTCGCCCCTGTGAACCATAAGGGGGTCGCTGTATCCATACTCATGGCCTCCCCTGGCCCGATCCGACCTTACTGCAGTCCAGCGTCGTCGAGCGGTTTGGATTGGATGTCTACACAAACAATAAGATGCCTACGACGCTATAGGGTAACTGAAAGCCCCATGTTTGTCCGATAAAATTAATTTCTCGTCCTCCCAAGTTTCATTCAGTTAGTTAGCTAGTAATTATGATTAATCTCAAAATACACAAAAGAACGTGATTTGTCTCGTCCACTCCGACGATTGCGCCCAGCTTAGAGTGTCGTCCGTCCTCCTTAATTTCACAGAGTGGAAGGGCACTCAATTTCTAATGCGAAGCTTTCAGCCTCTCACGGATGTCGTTGTTGTCCACTACAAGATGCGCTTCACAAAAGCCGACTTTATGTGACGATGAGGATGATCACGGGTCAAGTGAAGAAAAATTAGAACGCTTCCCGTCGTCGGGTGCATGCACGTGCATGGACGGTGCATGGACGTGCAACATTAGACAGAAAGTACACCCCTACGTATAAGGACGACGATGGTTGAAGGCCAGGAAAAGGTATTCATTGCCCGTATCCCTAACGCAATACAAGGAACAAAGTCGCAGTTTTAGAACTCGGGTGCTATTCCAGAAGGCCCGAGATTGAACGAAACTCGGGCAACTCGGAGCTGTGGTGATAATATTAAGCTCATGATAATATTTCGGGGCAGGGTTACAACGCTTTAAAAATGCCATTCATGCTATTTGCTTCCTACTGAGGTGACGTAATAGCTCCGGTTCAGCGCGCTCCAAGGATGCGCGACTAGGGCATGGCGCACAGTTCAGTGCCTTCTCTCGTTCAACTGCTGCACTGGGGGTTACTGGGGGTAAGCAAATACAACAATTTTATTTTATTGTACTTTTACTTTATTAATCTGTATTTCACTACAAAGTTCATTTTATTTTTTCATTCCAAGCGTTCATATGAGCTTTTTGTTTGAAATTTTTCGTCCTAAGAAGTCGTTTGTGCCGTTGATGGTAGACAGTGCAATCACGTGTCTCTGGCCGACTGGCAAAAAAAGAAAGCGGGTGATAGAAGCGCCCACATTAAAAACAGTTGCAGCTCGTATTACGTTATCGAAACCTCTCGCTTTTCGACACAAATTTCCTCGGCGCCGGTCAGTCTGCCTACGTGCTTTTAAAAAAGGGCGAAAAGCCTGGCGATACGTATTAGCACTTCTTTTCTAATACATTGTACTTTCCGTCTTTTCCGTCACTTTCGTTTCTTTGTCTCTTGGTTCGGATTAATTTAAACGGCTTCTTTTCTACTATTACGTATTTGCGTCAGTTTCTTCTATTTCATTTGTTCGTCTTAGTGTGCAAGATACTCGTACACGCCACAGCCTCCCTAGAATCGCGGTTCTGCGAGGGTGGTGTGCACCTGTCCTACTCCCGTGACATCACGGTCAGGCTTCACTCAGTGCTCACTATTCTACAACTGTTACTCCTCATATTCACAGTGTTATGAATTTTGCGAACCGGGCACGTTAGTTCCTCACAGCTCCCGATTGCGGGCCAATCCCCCCATTGGCCATGTGTTATGAAGGAAGGAATAGCAACAAGGACAACAACTTTTCAGATATTTTTGGTTTATTTTAGTTTGGTCTTCACCGCTCGTGTTCGAACAATCTTTCCACAGTCGTTTTTTTTTCACAGAGTTCAATCCCCGCACAACCCTCTCTTCTGTTGCGCCCTTCCCACTCCCGTTTACCCTGCCTCTGGCGTCACGCGGTTACTTTAATTCTTAGCTTCGCTCCTTTAGTCGCTTTCTATGCTCTTCTTCCTGCCATATGGCGGTGGCGCTGAACGAAACCCATTGAAATGTGTAAATATCGCCTCTGACAATAGCCACGTGCAGTTGATTGTATTGTGGCAAGGATAAGGACAGATTCAACAGGCCTAAGGCTGTCGGGGTATGTGCCGTACCAGCATGAACCATCCCAAAGAGGAAGAAGGTAGGATTATGTCCAATGCAGACGCTACGATATGCGCTTAAGACGTGTCAGGGGAAGAGAATGAACCCCAAAGGTGCGTGCGCGAGAAACGAGCTGGGTTATTTCAACGTTTGGACCTGCGTTTCTGTCGGCTTCAATCCTGCGAATAAACCACCTCAACCGGCTATCAGTGCGTCGACTGCCTCCTTGATTGCATGCGCAATACGTATAAGCTGCAAGGAAAATATAACTGGTAGCGAAGCTTCCATAGAAGCCCAAACGTTGAGAAAATGGCGGCTTTAAGCTGCTCATGGGGCTTAGCGCCATCTGTGTGAGGAGGGAACACTTCCGGCGGAACAAAAAATAAACCTGATGTGACGCAAAGATCCGTAAGAAAACTAACGTCATTTTGGTGGCATTAGCGGGAAAATTTGACTTCAAAATAGCCTTAGCAGGCTTCTGATCACTGAGGGCTCATGTCATCGCCATCTGACGCAAGTTCGCGAGCCCTTGGCATGTGTGCTTCAAGTCAACGCCAGCTTATACTCGTGACTAGAGAAACGTACTCTAGCAGACTGTCGTATGGTTCGCCTCGGTATTTATAAAACATCTTGCATCTTCTGTGAACCTTTATTCTGTATTCATGCCTTCCACTGCTGTATAAAAGCAATCAGTTGTTTATTTGGATTGCAGTGGGTGGCAAACGTACCCCCCCCCCCCCACCCGACCGGAATTTTTTTCTTCCTTGGGATAGAGAGCACAAAATGACACTTGACCAGTCTGAATGGCCCCCTTTGATATAAAAAACGTGCCCACTCCTTACCACCCGATACCAATTTCTACCAACGCCACTGCTGGGTTTAATTGCGTCCGCACATACCCAGGTTGCGTGCGTGCCTCAGTATAGATCAAGGTTATATAATGCTTGCTCAGTTTGTGTACTTCTGTTCTAAGAGAAGAAATAACGCATAGTCATGCTATAATCAAGACATTTGTATTTTATTCCAGGATAAACATAAAACAAATTTACCCACACTGCACAAAATCAGCACGTATACAATAAGTACAAAATGTTCGTAGAAACTACATGCATTATGATTTTCCTTACGCGCCGAAAAATTGACTTTACCCGTAACACATAGCATTATGAGCAATGAAAGCGTCAACAGCAGAACTACTACTTCGAAACAAGAGAAAAGAACTAGGCACTGCATCTTGACGCAGAAAACCGGGGCCGCAGGAATCCTGATTCACGAAAGTGCAGCGAGCACACCGCAGCTACCCCGGTGTCTTATCAAGTAGACATGGGTTTCTACAGAAGTTCACTCAGCATTCGCGCCTGCAATTTGAGGTTGCATTATTAGGCAAGTGTCGCAACAGATAAGTAAAAAGAGAAAAATGAATCAATGCAAACGAAAGCGACGGCAGTATGTAAAAGCACATAGCAGGAAAGATCTGGCAGCAGCGCAGCACGGAGCAGCACAACACAGTACTGCGATGGAAATAATGCTTGCGCATACAAGTGTGGGAAGCAACGAGCAATACAAGCGTTGTAATGCAATAAACCAGGTACTGAGATAGACAATTAAGGCGATTTTTTTAAATTCGAGAGGTACTACGCTGAGAAGTCCTAGAGTAATTGACACCACTTGCTCCGAGCCAGCCTGAGGTGAAATCAAGAGATAACTGTGACATAACAAAGCTTTAGACCCATTTTTTTTGAAGCACCACCACGTCCCCTTACACAACCCCCGTGTACGTATTACCAGTACTAGAGTTTTTCGTTACCTGAAGAAACGAGAGGAAAATGGTGCAGTAAAACGCCAGGCGTACGGGAGTTCCTGTTGCAACCTTGCACAGCGAATCGTTTCCGTAGGTACCGAGGAAACCGCTCCGCTCCAACCGTTGGCAGCATCGTCCCGTAGTTCACCGTGCCTGCCGGGCACGGTACTAAACGTGTTCACCGTCGATACAACGCACCTCGCAGCTCCACACAGCGAAAATTAAGTGCACACCAAATTATGCAGGAAAAACGAATGCCAATGCGCACCGCCAAAACACGCGAGGAGCGTTTCCTAGCAGACGAACTCTAGGAGCGCCTTTTTGAACACTACAAGGACTGCATCACAGAGCAATGACACGGGCCATTCTTCAGAGGGCGCTACAAAAAAAAAGGGTTTTGAGACTGAACAACATTTCATAAATTATTTGCACACTGGGCCTAAATAAATGTGATTCAGAAATAAATATCGTCCGTAAAATATAAATGTTGCTTTATTGTTGAACAAAACTTGGTTTTTTGTTACTAGTGTTTGTTCCCTCCTCACATGGTCGCGCTTCAATCGCCACTCCCATCACAGCCATGCTGATGTCGCTGGCAATAGCTTCTGAACCACTTTCACCCGAAGCTTCACTACTATTTATATTTACCTTGTAAGCTGTCCTGCCAGTAACCTTTTCACAAGAAATGCGCGTCACGCAACCCCTCGAGGGAGTCTGTCTTCCGCGCTGTTGATAAAACGCACAGTCATGCAACGGTTCGCTCGAAACTGTTTTGCGAGCAGGCGATAACTGAAGCGCATGCTCCTGGTGCAGACTGACAGACACGTAGTAGGAACCTGCGGAAGCCATGTCCACCAAACTACCCAAAACAAAAGCGAGGTCTTGGAAACACGTCTTCACTGGCCGTATTACGCACAACCAGTTAATGGTCAACCGGTTGGCGGTCGATGGTGTGGTCGCCACCAAGGCTTCTGTAGAAGCTACCCGTCGCGTAAACCCACTGCGCACACTACACTTGCTCCTCGACGGTCATGCAGCGAAAGCCGCCTCTGGCTCGTCGCAAACGCCAGTCTGTCGCCAGACGACTGCACAACGAATGCAAAGCACTTTGCGATAACTAAAAACTATTTTTAAATTCCTCCTTCGTGTAAAACACCCGTCGGAGTAGAAATACGCCTGCTACGGCGACCATAAAAATAAACAACACTGCAGCAGCGGTCACCTCGGTCGTCCCGACTTCCACTCGGCCGTGCAAAACCAAGCCAGAGTTTGCTCCGAGTTCTAATGTCAGTCAAACGAACCAAGCCCATTCGTGGGCACGGCGTGACAACCGAAGCCACACCCACCCATTGCATCTACTTTGTGTGGGCGTAGCGCCGTAGCCAGGAAGTCGTCATTTCATGCTTGCTAGCAGCGTGAAGAACTTAGCGCAAAGCAAAAATTAAATCCCCAGGCCACCATCAGCCAATGGTGCCACACTCGGGGGGTGTTCGGTCCGAACTGGAGTTCACTATTGTACGAGCCGATAGGAGATGCCAAGACGACACGAGTTTCCCACAGGAGCCTTCTTCATACACAGTGAAAACACAGTCGATGACAGATGACATAACTTCAACGTCTACAAAGCACTCGCCAATGCTCAAACACGCTCTTAACACGGGACGATTTCTCATAAGCGCCCGCCGTGCACACTCAAGCAAGCCGTGAACAAAAGCTATGGTCTGGAGCAGGGTGCGTTCCATTCGCTACAGTGGACCCCTTTGATTACTTGGTTTGTGCTTGCGCAGAGATGCACTGGGGCAACCATTAGGCCAAGTAGCAAACATAATTCAGTGGAAGAACAGAACGCCGACAAAAACGAAGCGCCCCACTCCGGGAGTGGCCAACAACCAGGCGGGGAATTTCAAAGTAGCAGTGGGGTTACCTAGTTTATGCTAGGGAATGAGTATGGCAGTTCGATTTCAGATGGTGCTGCATGCGGAATATAGCACAAGCCGTACTTTATCAACGTAAGCGGCCCCAATACAGCGCGCTGAATAAGCCAGGCGTGCTGCGCGCGATTCCAGCGGTATCGCTCGAGGTGTACCGAAGGCCACATTCTCTCTACTTTCATAACCCAAGCAATGTAAACTCGAGAGTACGCGAACCTCGGGCCTTCTGAATAGCGCCACTGATTTTGGAAATCTTCGATTTCCCCGGGTAGTTGTTGTTTCGACAGGAGAATAGTTGATTTTTTGCTTTGTTTTTTTTTTCTCTTCCTGGCACCTCTTCATTCAAAGACCATGTTCAACCTCGCGCCAGTGGAACTTTGGGGGCTTCCTTTGTTCACAACGCCGCGTTTGAAAGCTGATAGATCGCAAGAAAAAGTCACCTTGAATAAAGCCGGCGTTGGCAAACCGGTACAAACACCAAGGGAAGGCTGAAACTCAGCTAAGGGATCCCAAAAATAAAGATTTATGAATACAAAAGATAAAAATTTTATCTGGGTGGATAAATATAAAAAAGATGGGCTAATTACAGCGGATTAAGACAAATGTAGGCTGGATATAGGTTATAGAAATCATTGCTAGTAATTGATAGAAATAGACTAATTCTGATTAATTAAGGACTAATATATCGATAGATTAATCAAGAAATCATTGATTGGTAGAAAGCGATAGTAAGGGATATGAGTAAGCGGTATTAAGATTGAGCAAGATATATTCCTGTTATTTAAGGTTATCTAGGCTGCAATAAGATAAATTATGGTAGGATAAAATTGAGTTAAAATAGATTAACCTGTATTAAGACCTGCGGTGGGTTGGGGTGTATTAAAGTTGGTTGCAATAGTGGTTAAAAAGGACGGTAAAGTAGCGCGGCTCATACGGCGGCGGATGAGTTTAAAAAGACCCGCCACCGTAGTACTCCAGGTTTTCGCATTTACGGCATCCAGGCACCCAGCCTGCAGCAGTTGCAAGCAAAAAATGTAAATATATATCAGCAAACTTTGGAGTGTGTGGTGCGGTTCTGCGGTGGTGCTGCGCTCGCACCTGCCGACCTAGTTTCAGACGCCCGTCTACCAGATTTCGGAGGCGTCCATTCAACACTTGCACACATGGTAAAAATGCCGCCCGCGTACCTCCCCGCTTTTCTGGGAAGGCCGCCTGAAGACGATATTCTTCCATCGCCCCTGCCATGTAACAGTCTCGCATCTTTCTCCAGCCCACCACGCCCGCTGTTCGATTCCCGTCTCGCACTTCGTGGGATAAACGCAATGTAGGTTAGCTGAACTGAATGCAGCTGAATGTTACTGTTTGGCATGGGGTGCCGCCTCGTACTCGAGGCCGTGTGCGAACTTTTTTGTAATTTTTGGCTAAGGTATTGCATTTAACAGTTTCTTATTTGGTATCGCAGACATCAAAAAAGCGTATGTATTTAATTAGAAGAACAGTGCTAGCATCTTTTATGAATTTATGTTCTGCCTCAAACATGAAAAAATGTTTCCTCTTTAATGAAAGATGTTCACTAGTATGACGTATGCCACCCGATTTCGCTGTTTGGGGAGGTTTTTCCTATAAATACTTCTTGTCCAAGCTTAATTTAACTTGAGGCCGGGCGGTTACACTGATGACAGACAGGCAGGAAGACAGACATTTTTGCGTTTAAGTAGCCAGGACAGACAGACAGACAGACAGACAGACATATTTTTGCGTTTAGGGTGCCAGGAAAGGCTATCGTGTTCAAAAGCAAGACGACTGAGAGGCGCGGCCCACTATGAATAACTCAGCCATAAGTTTGCAAGAGCAGCCGCCATCGTGTTAGCCGAAACTTTTCCCACTTTCGCTGTACTCGCAAACACTTGAGCTGCAACGAATTCAATTGGTCACAACCTTAACGCAAATAAGTACCCTTATTACCACAACTGAGTGTGAAGCTTTAACAAGTAGAGGTCATATTTAAAAAACATATATTAAACAATGTTGCTCCAAAAATAATAATAAAAAAAAAGTGCCTGGTCTGCTTTCTATTACTTCAAAAAAAAAGAAGTACTGTGCTTAGCAGGAACGCAAAATATTTTATTAAATTTCACGTTTTTACTGCAAAAGCAGGCTAAAGCGATTTGTATAAAGAAGTAAATTCATTAGGAAATTGGCAAGCATTCCCTAACTCAATGCCGTCAGGATTCTTGTGTAAGTTCGTTGCAGGTATTGTAGTCATGGTGTGGTGTAGATGCAAAAAACACCTGCTGCATTTCTTGTGCACTAAAGCGTAAGTTCTTCTTCAAGTTTTAAAAAAGCAACAATCACTCGCTTAACTCCCTCCAAAAGAGCCTACAGAAGTGTGTTAGACGTAACATCTCTAACGAAGAGTGAAGAAACAAAGCGCGTGGAATAGTGAAAAGCGAAATTATCCAGTAGCGTTGGAAGTCAGTATCCTTGAATTGCGCAACTAAAATAAATAAAACTTTCACCTCCCCTCGCGGGAACCCCTGTGTAGATGCGACGCATAGGCGGAACGACGAAGGGACCGCGTTTTATAGCGCGCATAACGTTGAGGGGACCGCGTAAGCCGGTCACAGTCGATGACGACGTTGGCGTACATGTAAAGCGGCGTGGACTCTAGGTGTTCGAGCTAAGCGTGGATGTTGCTTCGCCGGAGAACGGCACACCGGTTTTATGCGCAGGCGCGCCCGAAGGAGAGGAAACACGCGGAAGAGGAGAGTACTGCACATGCGCCGGCCCCAGCGCGTCTGCCACGGCTCTGACGCAATGTGCCGCGGCTATGACGCAACACAATCCGACACAATCCACTTTAATCCAATCCAATCCAAGCAAGCCAAGCAAGGCCAAGCCAATCCAATCCAAGCCAATCCAATCGAATCCAATCCAATGCCCCTCGCGAAAGAGTGTTCGCTATCGGATAGGCGAGGGGGTGAGCGGCGGAGAGCGCAGCTGGCGCGGGGAGGAGAATGGGAGAGGGGTGGACAACGCCGACGGCGACGACGACGACGACGACACCGGAGGGACAAGGCGAGTGAATCACATGCTCTGCATCTAAAAGAACGTTCTAGGGCCAATTAGGTCCGACCACGTGTCTTGATAGCGCAAGCGGTATGACTCCCGCTGCAATTCTGTGCCTCCTGTACTTGGGTTTGTTCTTGTGCTTGCCTGGTTAAGATGATTAGCCTGATTAGGATGATTAAGATATGCTAACGTGGGTGGTGATTGACTAAGGTGGACTAAGATGGTTGATAAAGAGGACGGTAAAGAAGCACGGCTGCTACGCCGACGGGGGATCTGTGTGTAAAAGGACCCGCTAGCGTAGTTTTCCTGGTTTTCGCCTTTAAAGCACGTGAGCATACTCAAGAGCCCCGAGATATTTCCACCAAAACAGGGTACATAGGGGTTGCTTCTTTTTAAAAACTCGTGACTCTTGTTTTGGCGGCTGCTGCGTCGTGGTTCCTTGTTCACGGTCGCCGTGGCATGCATATGTCTATCCCGCCAGAGTTCTTTCTTTAGCGGAGGAGGAATTTCAAGCCCTTTTTCGTCTATCGAAAATACTATGCACTCGCTATGCAGCCATCTGGCGCCCGACACCCTTGACAACGACTTCGAGGCGACTTTTGTTCCATGACTGCCGAGGAGCAAGTGTTGTGTGTCCTGGGGTTTTCCGCGACTGACACCATTCGCGCAAGGGTTGCCAGCGATCGCACCAGCGACCGCCCGCAGTCGACAGTCAGCCGGTGTGTACGCAATAGGATTCATGCAGACATGTTTTAGCCTTTTTAAATGCAGAGCACTTCTTAGCCTCGCCTCTTCCTGCGTCGGACGGCGTCCACAGCTCCGCGTCTGCAGCAGGTGCGCGCATGCGTCGTACTCAGCCCGTTCACTCGTCACCCCCGGAACGCTCCGTCGCGGTCTCGGCCACGGCCGGGCTAGAGGAGCGGCGGGCACGCACTTTCATATGAAAGTGCGTGCTCGCCGCTCCTCCTGTCCGGCCGTGTCTCGGCGTAACAGGTACCTGATAGCAGCGCGGTGGGGCGTAGAAGAGCGCGCGCTGCTTGCGCATGCGCGCTCTCCCCCCCGTACCGCTCTCCCTCTACTGCGCGCGCTGCAAATATAAAGCCGCTAGCGGTCGCTCGTGCTTCAGTGACTGCGTTGCTCCTTCCTTCCTTGGTTGACGCTCGCTCCCACGTTTACTCGTGTCTGCTACTCCAGCATCACGGAAGAAGCGAATGGAAAGCAACACTGCCTTCAACCAGTACTGAGGCCCCAATGCTCTGCATTTACTCGTGTTCCCCTCGCGGGAAGGCGCGGGAATTTTTTTAGGTGGTTCGCCAAACACGGCTTCTGCAGGTACTACAATGCGTTTATCCGTCTGCAGCTGGAGTGTGCGTTGCAGTAGCGACTGCTCGATGGAAAGACGGTTTCCATCGAGTGGCCGAGCTTCAGTTATCATCTACTAGCAAAACTTTCCAATGTGACGTTGCATGACCGTGCGCTTTGTTTGTCGTAAGCGTGGCAGACGGTTTCACTTGGGAACTTGTGTGTCACAACATTTTTGCGAAAGTTTCACTCGCATTATAGTATGTAATCAACGGCGTCTATTGTTTCTATTATCGGAGGCGATCTTTACGCATTTTGGAAGGTTTTGTCCAGCTTCCTCGCCACCTGGAAAAAAGCGGAGCATGCAAAGCTTGTAAATGGAAGAGTTCAAACCGAAAGACACAGTAAGGCTCCAAGAGGGTGAAGGTATAGAGTCCGTAAAAAAATTCCCCCGCACCTCCCCGAAGGGAATCTTGCAGAAATGCGAATGCATTGGGTGCCCCGATGAGTGTGTTGCGAGTAATGGCGTAATTAATGAAGAGAGTGTGACGGAATCATTTATTCATCAGCACCTGTTTGTGTTATCGTTTGCACCTGACGGCCACAATCACTGCCTTGTGATCGCTAAAGTGCACGGTCAAAGGGTCTTTGAGAAGCATACGCGCGTCACAGTTTCGCGTAAAGACCAGATCAATGCTACTCCCGTGAATGGTAGTGGGGCACGTGTCGAAGCCGGCAGAGAGACAATGCATAGAGTGCCTGTCTGCATGTACTCGACCAGCCACTCGCCACTCTTTTTGCGCACGTCAACGTTGAAAGGTCGCCAACCAAGACTATGGGGTCAGAGGGTTTGGAGCGCACGCGCACACTTTCCATAGCCGCGTCCAGCTGCGCGCAACGGCGGTCCTCGAGCGAGGTTGGGCGCGAGGTACACGGTCACCACAAAGACTCCGTCTCCGGTGTAGGCAAGGGTGTACAAGTCCTTGTACGGAGACGTGTCTCGAACGGGAGACGTGGCAACGGCGTGCGATATCAAGTTCCCATACACGTTAGACACGAGACTAACACCGCACTACTCGCCGTCCTTGCCGCTTCGAGCAAACTAGTACAGCTCCCTTCAAGCGCATGCATTCGGCATTTCGGCATTAAGCGCGGAGAGATAACACCTGCGAGCTCACGCCGACGGAGCACGACAACCCCCGACTAAGAAATGCATTCGCATTTACGACGACGACGAGACGGCAGAACTACGAGGCGCGCGCTCACGTGCACACGCGCTGGAGGAATGCAGGCGCATGCCGCTCGATGGACGCAAGACAACCCCGGACTAATAAATGCATTCGCATTTAAAAAACGACGACTGTAGAGAGCTTCGTCGATCAAGACGTGTGAAAGAGCAAGCGGAAATAAAAGGAACAACTTTCAAAAGCTGTGGTTGTTTCTGTTCCTTTCTTCGTAGCACATGCCAATATGGTGACTTGCCCGCAAATGGGAGCTTTGAGGAGTGAATGGGTTCGGTTTTCTGGCATTCACCAACTGTGAATTGGAAAAAGCAAAAGGTGTAGAATAATGCGTGCCGTGTGACACGTGAACCTGTTGGCACATAAGAAGCACAGGTGCACACCAGCACGCGCAGAACCCCGACTATAGGGAGGCTGTAGAGCGATCCAGCCTTGTTGGTGACGAGTTCACTACGAAATGAAAGAGAAGAACCTTATGCAACACGGTATACCTGAAAGGAGGCCAGTTAAAGTAATGCCGAAATTCGTCCAGAAGGACAAAATAGTAAAAGCGAGGAAAAATAAAGCAAGTGCCGTATAAAAGTTAAGAATTATCGCACGTACAATTATAGTTGAAATAAGTATCGCAATTACAATGTATCAGTTGTTATTAAATACCGCCAAGCTGTTGCCTTCAAATTACGTAAGCAGAATGAGGTGTCCCTAGGAAATACTGTTTCTGTAAGCGTACGGAGGGTTTCAGTAACTCCCACCAGCAATTACATTGAATGTAGCGCATTTCCATCAACCGCTTTCCTTTTTTCCCAGTCGGCCTCTCGTGATAGCATTTTCTGCCACCGACGACAGAAATAGGCAGAAACTGCTTCTTAGGACGGCAAATTTAAAACAAACCGCGCATAGAATTGCCTACAATAAAAAACGCTAATGAACTGTGTAGGGAAATACCGATTAATAAAATTTAAGCGCGATACAGTAATGTAGTTGGATTTACTTGACCGCAGTAGTCACCAGTGCATCAGTGGAGAGAGATCACGCACTGAAGAATGTGCCACGCCTTAGTCGTGCCTCCTTGGAACGCGCTGCCCTCTACCGGTTCCGCCACACCAATAATCAGCAAATAGCATGAATTGCATTTTTAAAGCACTTCAACTCCGCCTCAAAATGTTATCATTACGTTACGTGGGCGTCGCTGGAGCTCGTGTTTCCCGAGTTGCGCTCCATCTCGGGCTTTCTGGAATAGCACGCCAAATCCCGCGTTAAGGCTGTTTGCTGTCTACAAACTTTCAAGTACGGACTTTTCCCTTGTACCGACTACTCTGAATAAACGACGTTACAGTCGACACTCAGTAATTCATTAGAATTGTCGGTTAATATGAAGCGAGGTAAGGATCCCGTCAGGTGCACATTCGATCGCATGAAAAAAAAAGTTCACTATTTGTAAGTTTAAATTCTAAAATACCTCTTAATTAGATGGTGTTTTTCAACCAAAAGCCCGGAAGGGATTGGAAATTTTGTAAAAGTTGTAACTTTTAAAGTGCAAAAAAGAACTTATGCGAAGCACTACACTAGTTTCGCCGCCATCTCAGTTGACCCTAGCGTCACAGCTCTTGAAGCGACCAGGTAAAGAGCTCAAGCTCGGCGCTCCTGTCGCGAGCAGAATGTGGGCGTGTTTGCCTCCGTGTTCTCCCTGCAGCGGTTTTTTTTTTCGCTGCACAGAACGAGAACAAAGACTCACTCGCACACATCTACAGTTTGAAGAATTTGGCTTCCCGCAAGCAAGTTTTCTGGAAGCAGAAGCTCACAGAAATAAACAATTTCCTTTTCTTTTAAACGGTGAACTTCAAATGTACCACCATGTCCATTTTTTGTTCCTTGTGGTGAATTGTAAATTCAATTTTCTTTGAGGTTTGGCCACGGGTTCCGGTGAAGTTCGTAATAAGTGGAGTCGGCAGCACTTAGGTGTTTCGTAAATAGTTGCGTTCAGTAAGACCCGAGGGGTCCTGCTGTTCGGAATCATTCCGTCTTCACATAAGCGCCGCCGGTTGCCCCCACGGCATCTACACGATGACGTAATTGCTGATTAGTACCCCAAGTGCACTCTATCGTTTGCCAATGTTCACAAAAAAGGGACGCGAATTGAAACTACTACTTTTTATTTGCGCATTACGGGACTTTAATATGCGAAAGCATCATATTCCTCATAGTCGAAAAGTCCGGCGATGTTAACCAGTCCGTAGCTGGTGGTAATAAACGAGAGCACGCAAACGCCACGTGACCAGAACAAGTGCACCAAGGAAACAAAGAACGCTGACCGTCGGGTAGTAATGACGTGAAAGTGAATGTGGTTGCGTTTATAAAATAACTATTAAATGAGGTCACAAACACTTCCTTCCCGACACCCTGCAGAAGAAACACCGAATAAGCAGCGCAGAAAACAAGTAGTTAATGAAGTTAGTGCCCTTCTATTGTACTGGTGCTCTCCTGCTTTGTTTTGGGGTTTTTTATCCTTACGTGCTTCGAAGTGCAGTTCTTCTATATTTATCCTAGTACTTCCCCCACCAAACTACTTCTGCTGCGGGCAGTGAACACAAAATACTAGTACAACAAAAATTGGTACTCTGCTATTAATGGGACAATGCAGCTAATGAACTTATATTGCTTGCGAACGGTCACACTGGACAAAAAAAAGAAAAGACGAAGTTTTGACTTAATTTAAACCGTTAAAATCATCTTAAATATCCGCCTCAAATCTATTGTTTAAACCTAATATTCGGTCTAACAGACAAACCAGGCTTTTTAGCCTGTTTTGTCTGTTAGACCGCGTATTGGGCTGAAACTATGGATTTGAGACGGATATTTAGGCCGAATTTCACGGTTAGATTAAGTCAAAACTTCGTCTTTTCTTTTTTGTCCAGTGTGACGTTCGCCAGCAATATGAGTTCATTAGCTACTTTGTCCCAATAATAGCAGTACCAATTTTGTCGCCAACATCAAACAAGTAATCGAGAAATTAAAGCCAACAAATTCAATAGCGTCGAGTGCCGGGCCACTTTTCGGCCATCTACTCAATTCAATTTCTTGATTTTTTCGATTACATGTTTAAACTTAGCTATAAAATTGCCGCCAATCGCACAAACAAGACATGAAGAAAACATGATCGGCGAATTGCGGTGAGGCATTTACTTCCATTTGATCATATCACTTGTATGCTAACGAGCAGTTAACACAGTTATAAAACTGTTCCTAGTGCGTGTCCGTAACACATCACGCGTGCGCATATAAGGTTACTATATCGCAACATTTAGAGGTTGTGCGATATTTCTTGCGTTTTTCTTTTTTTTGTTAGACAAACGTATTTCGTGGCTCAAATGGAGCTAAGCAAGCGATGGAAGTCCCGTTATTTTGAATAGAAAAAAGTAATACGTATTTCCCATTAGTAAAACTGTTGCTGCGGCCAGAATACAACCTGCGTCTTTGACTCCGCAGCACAACGTCTTAGCCACTAAACCGGGTTTTCTTCGTCGTACGAAAAGTCGGACCGACATGTCGGATCCGATCTGTCGGGCCGACGTGCGAGGCCGTGTCGGGTGATCGTTTTCTTTTGCATCCCGGAGCAGGACCCCGACAGCAGTGTCGGGCCAAACACGTCACTTTAATCAAACTATTGTGATTGGTTCGTTACCTTTACTTTTTGTTCACGCTCACACAGCTGTTGTGATAATTTGAGAAAATATGAGTTTATTTCCCTTAGAATGGTTTGAATGTTGATCTCGCTAGACGTAATCAGCCAGCAGCCCTAGCATTTATCTAGACGCAAGCGCATGGGAGCGCTTGCCATGCATGCCCAGCGATGCTGCAGCTTCGCTCGGGCAGGGTCACTCTGGGTCGGGTTATGACGTGGCGAGGGCACAAAATCAGTCCTTCACGCTTTCCGGATGTCATGCGGCAAGGCTGTTCTTGCTTTGATGCATAAGCGCACTCCCAGCAATGTGACGCGCGTCCACGTAGCCGCGCCGTATGATTACGCAAAAACAAGCGCTCGTTCAGCACATCGCATTCTGATACAGTGTGCACGGGCTGCCTATTTGAATTGTTGCGGCAAATATCAGCGCTTCTTTTGTCAACTGCAGTGAGCGCGGGTATTTTAAATTTTGCAGCGCAGGGTACAAAATCTGGTACGGAAATATCAACAGCATAGTTTGTTTTGTTACAGAAGCACCACTTAAACACATATTTAGATACTCATTGTGCGATTACGCACCTGTGCAACTACCGCAGCCAGCGATCGTATTTAGTAACTGGCGAAAATAGGATTCGTTCCACTGAACGTCGCTGCGGTGTTTTTTAAAGACGATAGCCTTTCTTGGGCTACTTAAACCCAGAAATTGTGGTCTGTCTGTATGTCAGTCTGTCCGTCTGTCTGTCTGTAACTCGATTCAGCCACCCGGCCAAAGTGGAAATGCTTACTGCGCAATAGTCTTATATACTCGCAGCCAAATGTAAACGTTTAATCCCAGTTTATATGTTCATACTTGTCAACTTTGTTTAACAAGAACACGGCATTACGCAAAATAAGACAGGAAATTAGTACACAAGGGATATTTACAGTGTTCCTTTATTAAAAAATTCCTGGGTGCTTGGATTTTCGATAGCAAACGATATTCTATATCTACTGCAGAAAACTGCCGCCTCCTGGCGGCATAGAAAAATCACGCGGCAACAGCAACGAAAGGTTCCACTAGCTAGGTTCCACGTTCTGCTTGGAACGCACGTGGAGCACGGCCACGTGGTTCTATAACCTTGTAGTCGGCCGCCTCCATTTACGCGCGTCTCCGCAGTACTGCAGCGCTGGCATCGAGGAACCCCGCCTGTAGCAGTGGAACGCGGTAAATTCCAATCGCCTTGCGCAAACATTTAGTGTGTTTACTTTGGGATGAGCGCGACGGAACAGGAACAGCATGAGAGGTGAGCGGGAAAGCAAAGAGGGGCATTTCCTTGGCAAATGCCTACAAAGACTATCGTCTTTTGACGACATTTGCAACGAAAAGAGCAGATACGCGGCCATTTTTTTTTTCTTTTTTATTTTAATATCTGATGTCGGCTTTGAAGTCGTCCTTAGTGTTCTATAATGAGATCACCGCTTATGGATGACTCTACGAAGGCTCCCATCCTGGTCAATAGTTTACTTAGTAAATGACTTTCACAGAAAACCCAAAAAGATGCAAATAACATTGACAGTACAGTTCTTTACAGTTACCCGCCGCGGTGGCTCACTGGCTAAGGCGTTGCGCTGCTGAGCACGAGGTCGCGGGTTCGATTCCCGGCCGCGGAGGCCGCTTTTCTGATGGAGGCGAAAAGCAAAAATGCCCGTGTGTACGATATTTCGGCGCAATTAAAAGATCCCCAGGTGGTCAAACTTAATCCGGAGCCCTCCACTACGGACCCTCATCGCCTGCATCGCGTCGCACGTTAAACCCCACAATGAATGAATCAGTTCTTTACAGATAATTATGCTGATTCCAACGCAACAGATTTTGCTTGAAGATTAGCATAGGCTTTGAACATGGCCCAGGGTTTGTAAAAAAGGTGCCCGTTCACACGTCTGCATATGGTGGTCATATACCTGAACGCATGAGGGAATGATACAACAGAATGGAAGATTTTTTTAATCACTCACACTTGTAGGTCAGACCCTACCGCCTGCACTTACTGGTGGTACCTGCAGTCGCGCCAAATTAATTTCAAGAAATTGATTCACAAACTGCCTCTCACCCTCCCCGACCCTTTCTTGAAGACTAGGTAGCTGCTTGTTTGTCGAATTGGAGCGGATAGAACCGACACTCTTCTCCTACATTTAACATTGTAGCGCCCTTGGTCTTTTTGTGTAATGAATTGTTTCCATTGTAAATGAGCTCATACAGATTCGGTTTTGTACAGGCCATTTCACTATTTCTGATCATATCCACTCCTGGAATCCTGAATAGGCTACGGGGTTTAAACCGGATGTCCCAGTCTCCCATCATATCGTCAACAAAAAGAATCCCCTGACATTTTTTTTTACCCTTTTTCAGAAAAACTGTTGCCCGAAGCTCAGAAATGTACTTATTTAGCTACTGCATTATCTCGCAACTCGAGCTGAAGTCGCATATAAAAGCCAATGCTTCCTTATCTTGTTGTGAAGTCTGTTTTATAATGGATAAAGTCACCGATGGTCCAGCAGAAGTTACATGAATTTTCTACCCTACTTTAATTTGATAGAAATTTCAGTATGCCTGCATGGTATCATACCCCTATAGAGGAAATAATATTGAATTGCTTGAAAAAGCTTTAAGAAACCCTCTTGAAGAAAAAGAGTTCATTCGTTCAATGCTGCCAAATGCACTAAGTATTACAGACTTCAAACACAGAAGGTTGAGTCAACAAGAGTACATGCAACAGTAAGTTAAGTTTATGCAGACTTGAAAAAAATAAATGATCGGCACACCATGACTCTAAACTGTAGCATGGTTTATGGACGTTTCTTCAATGGGCCCACAACTTGTAATGTATCAAATAGTCCCAAGCTCATCTTCACAGGACATTATTGCCATTTAACATGCCACATGTGCATGTGGAACCGTTTCATTATGCGACATTCATTTTTTCTTCTTTTGCATTTTTAAAAAATAAATTGATATTTCAGCGTCATCACATGCACTATGTTCTTGCAATCTGGAAAAATTCTGTGCACTCAACACGAATAGCGTGGCTTAGAAAAGTAGACAGTCAGATGAAACCAAGTTGAACGTTGCACTTCCTCTGCGGTTTTCATCATCTCTCATCAAAGTCATCTCTCATGCACAGCAATGTCACTTTCACTAAGCATCAAGTCAAGTGAACATTCGAGCGAAAAGTTTTATTCCAAACCCCTTCGAGTAAACTTTAACGCACTAATCAGCCCCTTGGTGTAAGGGCTTCTGAACAATGAGTTGTGAGATCCGGGTGATCTCTTGCTTGCATGCCTCCCTTAGGAGCGTTATAGTCGAGCATTTAACAGAACCCCGTCTGGTTGGGAGACATCTTGAAATAATGCGGAGACAGTGACCAAAAGGAACTGCTAAAAACAGCAGGTTTCGGAAATTAATACGTCCTTCTATGATTGATGTGATTGAACACTTCTTTTCGCACAATATATGTGCTCACCGTTTTGGGTATTTGTAACAGTACGCTTAGTGACAAGCACCATAGTATTTTAACTAGTAGCTTTTTTATAACGTAACTGCTAGTTAACAAACCTATCATTCATCGAATGAATTCACCATAGTGTTTCATCTAGTAGCTTTTTATAACGAGACTGCTAGTTAACAAATCTATCATTCATCGAACGGATGTAGATAGTTGTTTACGTGTCTTTGTCACCTAGTGAGGGACCATGAAAGTATAGCCGTTTGGTTCTAGAAGGAGGGACAGGAGTGAGGAGTGTAATGGCGAGTTTAAAGCATGTATGCCATAAATCCGAGCTTTTCTCGGCTACCGATTGGGCTATAGCTGGGCTAGAACTTGGATAAATGTGCAAACTATTTATGTCAGGTGCATGCTAGGAGTCAGCGCCGCGGTAGCTCCGCGGCTAAGGTGTTGTGCTGCTGAGCCCAAGGACGTGGGTTCAATGCGGCCATGGTAGCTGTTTTTCTCATATAGGCAAAAAGCAAAAATGCTCGTGTGTCGAGAGTTTGGCGTATTTTAAAGATCTTCAGGAGGTCAAAATTAATCCGGTGTACTCCACTACTATGGCGTGCCTTAAGTCAAGTGTATCCCGCGCATTAAACCCCAAAATCAATCAAATCAATGTTAGGAGTCGAGAGGTAGAAAACTTGATTAATTTGCAGCGCCTTGCTTTCTCGTCATGGTAACAGCGCTAACAACGCGAGACAAAGAGAGGAGGGCAGAAACACAGCGCTGACTAACCACTTAGTTTTATTGCTTGTGTCAGTGGTTTTGATACACACATAGGCAAAAAAACAACACAAGCAAAAAGAAGAAAACACTAATTAACACGCGAACATTTGAGAAGGCGTGAGCGTCGCACATACTGACTGACATTTCTTTACAGGTAAATCTTTACGGGGCAAGATTACAATAACACAACACACAATCCCTTTTTAAAATCGTTTGGAAACTAAACAAAGATTAACTGGGGGACTTACTTGTGATTTTATAATGTGATTGTGTGGTGTGTGTTGTTTGGTGAACCGAAAAAGTGTTTACTCTGCCTCTTTTCTGCGGCAAGGATTACGTCGGCCAAACTGGCCGATGCTTAAATGACGTGAGGGAACACCATTACAAAGTTTCAAAAACGTTCATTCTTCTCGCCCACATTGTCGTGATTGCGATAGCAAGTGCCAGCCGCGTTTGGAAAGCGTGTGATGGGGGAGCATGCAACAAAGTTGAGAGGAATCAGAGGCCACGGAAATTAACAAATTAGGTAACCAATGCACAAGACCTCTTTTATTGCCCTCAGAGACAAAGAGTGTAGATTCTTTGCGCAGTAAGTCCCACCCTGTTAATCTTTGTTTAGTTTCAAAACTGTCTTGTGATTTTAAAATGTAATTGTGTGTTGTGTGTCGTTTTGATTGTACGCCCCGTAAGTATATTAACCTTAAAGAAAGGAAGTCAGTATGATGCGACGCTCACGCCTCTCAAATTTCACGTTTAATTTATTGTTTCCTTTTTTTTTTCCTTTTTGTTGTTTTTTGCCCATGTGCATATAAAAATCACTGGCACAAGCAATAAAACTCAGTTGCTAGTCAGCGCTGTATTTGTGCCCTCTTCTCTTTGTCTCGTGTTGTTAGCGCTGTTACAATGAATATGTACCAACTCGCCCAATCTTCCGTTTTGCTTTCTCTTGTTGCAAAAACACGTGCCCGCTGTCAATAAGGTTGCAAGCTGCTACAGCAAAAGCTCATTAATTCAAACTCCAAGGGGACCTTAAAATTGTTCCAATAAAGCAGACTTCGAATTAGCGGGTGGGCGCTAGAATAAACTGATGTCGCGCCACACTGCGGGGGCAGAACTCAAAGAAGCCACCTCTGGACTCATTATCGCGAATGAGGTGCTACTACACTTTTTTGGCAGGTGATTTAGCGACCAGCGACCGAGGCACAAAGAAAACCTCCAAAGTCATGCCCTGGAACACTAGCGCTGAGGGCACGCCGCCTGCTTCCTAAGCGAAATAAGGTGTCGCAGCATCGTAGTGCTCTCTCTAAGCTGTTGTTTTTCCGTTTTGTTATTTTTCATCTCTAGTAAATTCGGTTTGGTTTGCTTTTGAAAACATTATATTCACTCTGGACCGAAATCTTCTGCGGACAGCGGTGGAAACCAAGGGATCCCTGTTTGAATTAAGCGTTCTGGCTACCGACGCGTTCTAATTATCGGGAGTTTTCCCAAATTGAAATATACTGGACTCTGCCGGTACCAGGGTGTCAGTTCGAATTAACCGTTTGTTTGGGTTAAGCGAGTTCGATTGAACGACCTTACACTGTGTAATGCCAATACCAACAAATTACTCCTTATAAACTCAAGCGTTGTACAATCACAGCTACAACAGTCAACTTCCAACCGTTGTTGCGCCCTTTTCGCCTTCTCCCTGTTCTCGGTGCTAGTCAGACGACAAAAGTGCTACACCCTTTCATTTGTGCTTCTTCACCTGGAATGGCAGCTCGACACACAGCTAGATCTAGGCATTCTCGAGCTCATGACTCCTATCGGTTACTTTATACCCAAGGCACAAGCACACCAGTTAAGTGCAACAGGGATGGTGTAGTGGATGAACTACGCAATGCAGACCGAGGCCACGGCTGCCCGAAATGGGGCTGAAAGCTTTAATTGCGCGGGAGCCTCCCAGATGATATAGTGATGGTAAATAAATGATTTGAGAGAGAGAAGGCTGCAATGAATACTGAAGACGTTAGCCGCACAAATGGCATTGCTTGCTGCGTCATATGGGGTGAACACAGTAAAGGTTAAAAAATGAGGAAAGAGTATGTAGAAGCAATGAATAAGACAGAGAATGAAATAAATGTAGGACAGTTGCAAGTTGGGCGAGTTGGTACGTGTTCATACTTAATCACAGCGCGAAGGACGGGACAGACAGAAAGATTAACCACTGGACAGGCGCTGACTCTCAACTAAATTTATTGAAAACCCGCAACACACATTTATACCGAAGGCAAACAACGCCGCACGTGTCAAAGAGCATACAAAAACCAAAAAAAAACCAGATAAAAGTGCAAACGGGAACATGGCTTATTCATGGATAACGACAAATAAGCCATGTTCCCGCTGACTCTCAACTAAATTTATTGAAAACCCGCAACAAACATTTATACTGAAGGCAAACAACGCCGCACGTGTCAAAGAGCATACAAAAACCAAAGAAACCAGATAAAAGTGCAAACGGGAACATGGCTTATTCATGGATAACGACAAATAAGCCATGTTCCCGTTTGCACTTTTATCTGGTTTCTTTGGTTTTTGTATGCTCTTTGACACGTGCGGCGTTGTTTGCCTTCAGTATAAATGTTTGTTGCGGGTTTTCAATAAATTTAGTTGAGAGTCAGCGCCTTTCCAGTGGTTAATCTTTCTGTCTGTCCCGTCCTTCGCGCTGTGATTAAGTATGAATGAAATAAATCACGAACACTGAAAAAATGGCAGTAGTAAGAGATAGATATGAGGATCTCAAAGTTATAGAACCTAGACCAATCCAGAATGTCATAAAAATACAAAAGAGCGTTTCCCCTTAACGCCATGTCAGCGTGACTCTGGCACAGTTCACGAAAGGGATTCAGTTCTGAAAAGTTCTTTTCGCTGTTTCGCGTTAGGTTGCATACAGCGCACAGTAGCACAAAAGATGACACATGTTTTCTTTCATGGAGTATGGACAGACTGCATAATGCAGTCTTCCCAAGCTCTTCGTCAGCAAAGAGGGTGTTGACTTCATGGAGTGATATTTTTACTTTATTTTCTAATTTTCTTGTGTTGAACTAGAGTCAATCAGGCGGACAAAAGGCTGAAAGTTGCACACATAAAATCTTAGTGGAACAAAAATGAAAATCAAGCAAATAATGCTTTAAAGCTTGCGAAACCTCGATGTCTTTGGCGATTGTCTAGAGCCCACAAGCCTTTGATACTTCTGAAGCCCCTATCATGGTTGCTACACAATTGTTCATTTCTTTTTAATTGTGATGGTATGACCACGTGTTAAGTTTTTTTGCACAACTACGGCGTCATGCAAAACATCAAGCAATAAGGGCATGCCATTCAGTGTAGCTGGAATGTTTAAATGTCAAGCAGCAGAACCAACTTTTACTGGTCTGTTATTCCCAAATTTTTAACACTCGATAAACAGCACTTTTCCATTTGATTTGCAGCGCACTTTTATCATTCAAACTGTATTCGCAAAGTGTTCAACATTTCAAAAATTTCCATACCTCAATTTTATTGTCCTATGTTTCGCGGGCAAATAAACAATATCCGTAACACGCAGCTAAAGAATTCTGTCATATTTAAAAAAAAGAGTATAGATGGAGAAGGTTTCGCCAGAGTAGGTATCACCTACCCTGCAGGAGGACAGAAATTTTCTTACAAGGCCCCCAAACCTACTGACACTTTTCTTTAGCCGGCCACCACTGAATTTCAGGGCTTGTTAGAAGCGTTTATTGGCCGACTATTTTGAGTGCTGTGTGGCATCAACTGCACTCACGCAGCTTGTAAAACTATCGTTAAGAAGTCTCACGGGAGCCCTAGCGCCCGTTATTACAGCAGAAGTCATTAAGCGTCCGCGCAATTGGTTTCCACAGTTTCTCAACACCGATGTGGTTAGATACTAAAACAGACGATTGGGCGAGGGAAGCAATGTGGTTAGAGGAAACAGAAATCTTAAGTTCCGTATTGTACAAGAACTAGGTTATGCACAACGGTATATTCTGTTTCTCTGCACCTCCAGCCTAATGTCAAAAGGAACGTGGCAATCATATGGTGCATGCACTGCAAAAGTCATTTTAACACGGAAGTGTTTTATGCTGGGGTTCACCAAGATCTAACTGACGTCATATCCGTCACGGAAATTACATTGCCAGAAAAACTTTCATTGGACTCGAGCCAGGAACTCTTTCGCCGCAACGGGAGGTACGAAACGCGCTCCCGACTGCGCTATAAACAGACGCATGAATAAGATGACGAACGTGCATGATACCCTTCTTTTCAGAAGGTGCTGCCATCTAGGAGAGGCGAAGCAAGTAGTGAATCATGACGCTAATGAGCGCCAACAGTTGGCGCCTCGATGCCAACGCCTATAAGGTATCTAAAATTAGTAAGGTAGCGCCATCTTTAAATCTCGCCGCCTTTCGCCCTCGCTCGCGCTCCTTCCCTCCTTCGTTTTTTGCCGGGCTTTAGAACAGGCTTAAGACGTGCCCATCGGTACGAGCCTCTTGTTCGCGGGAGAAGGAGAGAGCAGTTTTGATATTCTGAAAGATGCACCAATATATTTTCAATTAATTTTTTTTAAAGACGATAGTCTTGCTTGGGCTACTTGAACGCGAATATTTTGGTCTGTCTGTCTGTCTGTCTGTCTGTCTGTCTGTCTGTCTGTCTTTTATTAAAGCGATTAAGCCACCCGGCAGAAGGGAAACATAAGCTGCACAATAGGGTTATATCCCCACAGCCAAATCTGAAGGTCTTTTAAACATTGCTGGACCAGAGCAAGGCATTACGCAAATATGAGGCAAAAAATCAATGCATAAGTGATACTGACCGTGTTCCTTCATTCAAAATTCATGCATGCTTGATTCAAGTGAAATACTACATCTACTGCATACAAACTGTCACTCCGTCACCTACTGTCACCAGCACCACTTACGTTCTAGCAGCATTAAGAATCAAACGGAAACAGTTACTAAAAGTTAGACTTGGTATGTTCCACGTTCCGTATGGAACGCACGTGCAGTAGGGCAGTTTGGTTCTATATTCGCTGAAGTGGGCGCCCCGATTCATACGTGTCTGTATGGCAGCGCTAGCATCCAGGCACCCAGGCTGGAGCAGTTGCAAGCAAAAAATGTAAATATATTTCAGCAAAATTTGGAGTGTATGGTGCGGTGGTTTTACAGTGGCGCTGCGCTCGCACCTGCCGACCTAGTTTCAGACGCCCGTCTACCAGCTTTCGGAGGCGTCCATTCTACACTTGCACACATGGTAAAAAGGGCCCATCTCCCCGCGAGGGGGACTCGAGTAAATGCGTCGCATAGGGGGTGGATGTATTGCATTAACGTTTAGTGTTTGGGGAGTTGGCGGTAGTGAATGCGTTGTATCAGCAGCTTCTTGACGTAGTTTGAATGAGTCAAGGATATAAGGCGCGTTCGTAGCCTTTCATTCTGTGTCGGTTTTGTGGCGCAGTGGGAAGAGCACCATGTACCTCGCGTTCCGCCCACAGGTAGTGAATGCGTTGTATCAGCAGCTTCTTGACGTAGTTTGAATGAGTCAAGGATATAAGGCGCGTTCGTAGCCTTCCATTCTGAGTCGGCTTTGTGGCGCAGTGGGTAGAGCACCATGTACCTTGCGTTCCGCCCGCAGGGTCGTGGGATAGAAACCAGGCGCCGGTAAGTATTATTTTTTTATATAGTGCAGGGGGAGGGGTGCGGACCTGTTGTTGAGAGCGAGGACGGTAGCGTGATGCGGGAGAGGAGGAGTGGGGGAGAGGGCGCGCCTGCGCGCTGAGCTGTTGCGGACGCACGGCGGACACTACATGTTAGTTAAAGAAATGCTCTGCATTTAAAATGCCGCCCGCGTACCTCCCCGCTTTTCTTGGAAGGCCGCCTGAAGACGATATTCTTCCAGCGCCCCTGCCACGTAACAGTCTCGCCTCTTTCCCTAGCCCAACACTACCGCTGTTCGTTTCCCGTCTCGCACTTCGTATGATAAACGCAATGTAGGTTAGCTGAAATGAATGCAGCTGAATGTTGCTGTTTGGCATGGGGTGCCGCCTCGTACTCGAGGCTGTGTGGGAACTTTTTTGTATTTTTTGGCTAAGGTATTGCATTTAACAGTTTCTTATTTGGTATCGCAGACATCAAAAAAGCGTATGTATCTAATTAGAAGAACAGTGCTAGCATCTTTTATGAATTTATGTTCCGCCTCAAATATGAAAAAAATGTTTCCTCTTTGATGGAAGATGTTCACTAGAATGACGTATGCTACCCGATTTCCCTGTTTGAGGAGGTTTTTCCTATAAATACCTCTTGTCCAAGGTTCATTTAACTTGAGGCTGGGCGGTTACACTGATGACAGGCAGACAGACAGACAGACGAACAGACAGACAGATTTTTGCATTAAGGTGCCAGGAAAGGCTATCGTGTTCGAGTAAGACGACTGAGGGGCGCGGCCCACTATGAATAACTCAGGCATAAGTTTGCAAGAGCAGCCACCTTCGTGCTAGTCGAAACTTTTCCCGTTTTCACTATATTCGCTAACACCTGAGCTGCAACAAACTCACTTGGTCACCCCTTAACGCAAATAAGTACCCTTAATACCAAATCTGAGTGTGAGGCTCCAACAAGCAGAGGTCATTTAAAAAAAAACATGTACTAAACAATGTCGCTCTAAACGGGGTAATTAAATATAAAATGTTTGGGTTTCTTTTCATCATTTCAAAGAAAATATAAAGTAGTGCGCTTTGCTAGAACGCGAAATGTTTTATTAAACTTCACATTTTTAATGCAAAAGTAGGTAAAGTCAAATTGTATGAAGTATTAAATTTATTCGTGAAAATTAACGATACGTTCTTTTCTGCTGTAGGTTTCCGTAGGTAGGTTGTGTACTGCAGATATGTAGTCAATGTAATGTGCTGATGCCAGCAATACTTGGTTTGCTTGTGCACTAACGCGTAAGTTCGTTCTCATGTTTTAATAAAAGCAACAACCACTCTTTTCACTCCCTGCAAAAGAGCCTATAGAAGTGTGTTAGACGTAATATCTCTAACGAATAGTGAAGAAACAAAGCGCGTGGAGTAGTGAAAAGAGAAATTATCCTGTAGCGTTGTAAGTCAGTATCCTTGAATCGCGCAACTAAAAGAACTTTCTAGGGAAAATTAGGTCCGACCACGTGTCTTGATAGCGCAGGCGGTAGGACTTCCGCTGAAATTGTGTGCCTCCTGTACTTGGGTTTGTTCTTGTGCTCGCCTGGTTAAGATGGTTAGCCTGTTTAGGATGATTAAGATGAGCTAACGTGGGTGGTGATGGATTAAAGGGACACTGAAGTGAATTTGTCAAGCTCCCGTTTTTGCTTGCACGGTGTAGACTGGCTCAAATTAGCACACTTTTCATCGTTTATCCGGTTGACAAATCGGTAATTATTTTACAAACCGCGAAAGAAGAAAAACTACCATGCGCGGTTTGCGGCGGCCGCACAAAACTAAGCTGTGACGTTAGGAGGAGGGGGCGCCGTGATTGGACGATGCCCAAGGTTAGCAATCAAACAAGTTTCGGTTTCGGTCTGTAAAACAACATGTTTGACATTCGATGGCGTCGTTGGATGGGCATTCTCAATATCCCAGTTATCGTAGTACCGCGCTTCTGCCATGTTGTCGGCTGCAAAATGCATAAGATAAGCCTCCCAGGACGGCTTGGAATCGTAGCATTCACTATCTGAGGCCTACGCAGTGCATGAACGCCCTCCGCGTCCCCGCAGACGCTCAAATGCATGCGCTTTTCCCCCATATTTGGAGCTTGCCTCGCTAATGCCTGTATCGTAAAAAGCGTGTTCGCACCAGGCCAAGGGTCTGTTTATTCTGGCCTGTGCCCACTGCCCGCAAGCAGTCGGTGCTTATGGCAACAGCACGCCAACGAGAACTCGCTAGCGCGGCAGCGCCAGCCTGCGCGAGTTCTGTGGACTAGTTCGTGGAGCAATGAACGTTGCGGCCCAAAAAAAGGTGAACTCAGTATAGAAAACATCGGCGAAAAACAAAAAAGTTAACTCATAAAAAAAAGCATGTAACCGCGACGATTCGAACTTGTGACTGGCAATACACTTGCGATGACATACCTAGCACACCAGACGACTAGGCCACAGAAGGCCGCTGGCGGTGTTGGAAAAGATAAGGTATATAATGTATAACCAGTTTACACTTTTATTTAGTTTTAGTATTTCAAGCAGCTTAGGTGACTATTTGTTGTATTGCGCTCGTTCAGTAAGCGTCCCCCGAGTTTCCACAATAGCTCACGTCTAGCAATTGCATTTCGTAGACGGGAAAGCGTTCGCAGATGCGTAGTCGTGCTGCTGACCGCTCTGCTTGTTCGCCCAGCGCAAAAACGTGCTTCCCGCACCATAGTTTTACGCTGTACGGTAAAAATATCAGTTGATTTTATTTCCATAGTACCTATATTGACTTCACTCACTCTTCTCCCCCTTCAAGAGGCCTTATATTTTCCTACTGGCATACCAGTCAGAGAAGCGTCGCATGTGCGCTTTTGCAGCGCTTGAGGGAAGCGACCTTGACTTGGAGCTAGATACAGAGTACAAACAGACGAAGTAAAGAAAGGCGCATTCTTCCATTCCCAAACGTGTTGTGGCAAAGTTTCAACTGATCGAGCGAATTGCGACGACCCGTCGGCAGCCGGCGGGCTAAACGGTGGGCCGGTTGATTCGGTCGCGGAAAGTCGGCGAGCCGTGCAGTAGCGCAGCCAATTGTCAGCTCCTCTCCTGCTGACGTCACACGAAAACGCCACAGAAAATGGGCGAGCGTAAAGAGAGGAGGACAGCGTTTTCGAATTGATTTTTCTGCTAAATAAATTCGCGTAAACTCGCACAGAGTGGTCGAAACAGGGCCCAGGGACTCCGGACTACAGTTTGCGCTCGTAATCCCGGATTGTTTACAAATCACTTCAGTGTCCCTTTAAGGTGGACTACGATGGTTGATAAAGAGGACGGTAAAGTACCACGGCTGCTACGCCGACGGGGGATGTGTGTGTAAAAGGACCCGCTAGCGTAGTTTTCCTGGTTTTCGCCTTTACAGCACGTGAGCAGACTCAAAAGCTTCGAGATATTTCCACCAAAACAGGGCACATAAGCGTTGCTTTTTAAAACCTCGTGACTCTCGTGTTGGCGGCTGCTGCGTCGTGGTTCCTTGTTCACGGTCGCCATGGCATGCATATGTCTATATCGACAGAGTTCTTTCTTTAGCGGAGGAGGAATTCCAAGCCCTTTTTCGTCTATCGAAAATACTATTCACTCGCTTAAAGCCATCTGGCGCCTGACGCCCTTGGCGACGACATTGAGGCGACTTTTGTTCCATGACTGCCGAGGAGCAAGTTTGTGTGCCCTGGAGTTTTCCGCGACTGACACCTTTCACGAAAGGGCTGGCAGCGATCGCACCAGCGACCACCCCCAGTCGACAGCCAGCCAGTGTGTACGCAAAAGGATTAATGCAGACATGTTTTAGCCTTTTTTAGGTGGTTCGCCAAACACGGCTTCTGCAGGTTCTACCATGAGTTTATCCGTCTGCAGCCGGAGTGTGCGTTGCAGTAGCGACTGCTCGATGGAAAGACGTTTTCGATCGAGTGGCCGAGCTTCACTTATAATCTACTAGCAAAACTTTCCAATGTGGCGTTGCATGCCCGTGTGCTTCGTTTATCGTAAGCGTGGCAGACGGTTTCACTTGAGAACTTGTGTGTCACCACATTTTTTGCGAAAGCTTCACTCGCAGGATAGTATGTAATCAACGGCGTCCATTGTATCTATTATCGCAGGCGATCTTTACGCATTTTAGCAGGTTTTGTCCAGCTTCTTTGCCGTCTGGAAAAAAGCGGAGCATGCAAAGCTTGTGAATAGGAGGGTTCAAACCGAAAGACACAACGTGACTCCAGGAGGGTGAAGGTATAGAGTCCGAAAAAAACCAATGACTGTAGACAGCTTCGTCGAACAAGACCTGTGAAGAGCAAAGGGAAATAAAGGAAACAAATTTCAAAAGCTGTGGTTGTTTCTGTTCCTTTCTTCGTAGCACATGCCCAATATGGTGACTTGCCCGCAAATGGGAGCTTTGAGGAGTGAATGGGTTCGGTTTTGTGAAATTCACCAAACTGTGAATTGGAAAAGTAAAAGCTGTAGAATAATGCGTGCCGTGTGACACGTGAACCTGATGGCACATGAGAAGGACAGGTGCACACCAGCCGCGCAGAACCCCAACTATAGGGAGGCTGTAGAGCATGCCAGCCTTGTTTGTGACTAGTTCACTACAAAATAGAAGAGAAGAACTTTATGCAAACACGGTATACCGGAAAGAGGCCGGTTAAAGTAATGATGAAATTCGTGCAGAAGGACAAATAAGTAAAAGCGAGGAAAAATAATCAAGTGCCATATAAAAGTTAACAATTATCGCACGTACAATTATGAGTTGTAATAAGTATCGCAATTACAATGTATCAGTTGTTATTAAATATCGCCAAGCTGTTGCCTTCAAATTACGTAAGCAGAATGAGGTGTCCCTAGGACATTTTGTTTCTGTAAGCGTACGGAGGCTTTCAGTAACACCCAGGAGCAATTATACTGAATATAGCGCGTTTCCATCAACCGCTTTCCTTTTTACCAGTCGACCTCAGTCTCGTGATAGCATTTTCTGCCACCGACGACAGAAATGGGCAGAAACTGCTGCTTAGGGCGGCAAATTTAAAACAAACGCGCATAAAATTGCCTACAATAAAAAACGCTAATGAACTTTGTAGGGAAATACAGATTAATAAAATTTAGGCGCGATACAGTAATGTAGTTGGATTTACTTGACCGCAGTAGTCACCAGTGCATCAGTGGAGAGAGAGCACGCAATGAAAAATGTACCACGCCTTAGTCGTCCCTACTTGGAACGCGCTGCCCTGTACCGGTTCCGTCACACCAATAATCAGCAAATAGCATGAATTGCATTTTTAAAGCACTTCAACTCCGCCTCAAAATGTTATCATTACGTTAAGTGGGTGTCGCTGGAGCTCGTGCTTCCCGAGTTCCGCTCCATCTCGGGCTTTCTGGAATAGCACGCCAAATCTCGCGTTCAGGCGGTTTGCTCTCTACAAACTTTCAAGTACGGACTTTTCCCTTGTACCGACGACTCCGAATAAACGATGTTACAGAGTAATTCATTAGAATTGTCGGTTAATTAGAAGCGAGGTGAGGATCCCGTCAGGTGCACATTCGATCGCATGAAAAAAAAGTTCACTAATTGTAAGTTTAAATTCTAAAATGCCTCTTAGTTAGATGGTGTTTTTCAACCAAAAACCCGGAAGGGATTGGAAAGTTTGTGAGATTTGTTATTTTTCAAGTGCAAAAAAAGCCTATGGGCGGCACTACACTAGTTTCGCCGCCATCGCAGTTGACCCTAGCGTCACAGCTCTTGAAGCGACCAGGTAAAGAGCTCAAGCTCGGCGCTCCCGTCGCGAGCAGAACGTGGGCGTGTTTGCCTCCGTGTTCTTCCTGCAGCGGTTTTTTTTTGCGCTGCAAAAATGAGAACAAAGACTCACCCGCACACATCTAGAGGTTGAAGAACTTGCTTCCCGCAGCAAGTTTCTGGAAGCAGAAGCTCACAGAAATAACAGATTTCCTTTTCTTTTAAAACTGTGGACTTCAAATTTAATACCATGTCCATTTTTATTCCTTGTGGTGAATTGTAAATTCATTTTCTTCGAGGTTTGCCACGTTCCCTGTGAAGTTCTTAATAAGTGGAGTCGGCAGCACTTAGGTGTTTCGTAAATAGTTGCGTTCAGTAGACCCGAGGGGTCCGCTGTTCGGAATCATTCCATCTTCACATAAGCGCAGCCGTTGCCCCCACGGCACCTACACGATGGCATAATTGCTCATTAAGTACCCAAGTTCACTCTATCGTTTGCCAATGTTTAGAGAGAGGGACGCGAATTGAAACTACTACTTTTTATTCACGCATTACGTGAATTTAATCCGAAAGCCTCATATTCCTCGTAGGTCGAAAAGTCCGGCGATGTTGACCGTCCGTAGCTGGCGGTAATAAACGAGAGCACGCCACGCCACGAGACCAGAACAAGTGCACCCCGGAAACAAAGAACGCTGACCCTCGGGAAGTAACGACGTGAAAGTGAATGTGACTCCGTTTATAAAATAATCATTAAATGGAGGTCACAAACACTTCCTTCCGGACACATACAGAAGAAACACCGAATAAGCAGCGCAGAAAACAAAGTAGTTAATGAAGCTAGCGCCCGTCTATTGTACTGGTGTTCTCCTGCTTTGTTTTGGTGCTTTTTTTCCTTACGTGCTCGAAGTGCAGTTCTTGCTACATTTATCTATTACTTCCCCACCAAACTACTTCTGCTGCGGGAAGTGAACACAAAATACTAGTACAGAAAAATTGGTACTGCTATTAATGGGACAAAGCAGCTAATGAGCTCATATTGCTGGCGAACGTCACACTGGACAAAAAAAGAAAAGACGAAGTTTTGACTTAATTTAACCGTTAAAATCCGCTTAAATATCCGTCTCAAATCCATAGATTAAGCCTCATATTCGGTCTAACAGACAAACCAGGCTTTTTAGCCTGTTTGGCTGTTAGCTAGACCGAATATAAGGCTTAAACTATGGATTTGAGACGGTTATTTAAGCCGAATACGGACGGAGCTGGACACTTTCAACTACGAAATTGAGCCCCTCATTTCTGAAAATGACTTGGAGGAAGAAAATACTCAAGTACTGGAGTACACTGACAACATCATGCAATGTGTTGCCACGGCTACAGCAGTAGACGAATAATGAGTGAGGGTAAGGCTCTCCAAATAAAACAGAAGCAATTGAAATAATTTAACATACGAACAGTGGCGCACATCAACCGATGATGTCACAACAGATGAATGTAAAATTACCAGGAATTGAGCCGGGGAAGATCTTTGCCCAATGGTACGAATGGGACCCCTTCAGGGAGCTGCGCAGTGCACGAAAACAGTACTGCTGCAAATGTCTTCCATCGAAAGTAATGCGGCTGATATGCTGACCAAGTTCTCGACACTACAATCAATTGGAGTGAATGACACCGAGGAAACAAAAAGCCCACAACCCATCCTTTAATTTTTCGGGGAGATCATCAAACAAATGGATGGACATTAGGAGGTGGGGCTTCCTCTGAAGCGAATGTCACTACACAACAATAAGGAGACGGCTTGGAGCGCCTAAACCACTTCACAAGGCACTATATAAACTCCCTATGCGTGCGTTGGTACTACGGACGCGGTGATCAGAAACTACGACCGGCTAGGGATAGCAGAACTTATTATAGACAGTATGAGTGCAACCGATACCGCTTATCATATCCAGCACTAGGGTGTTTCACATGACTCCCAGAAGCTTCGGATGGTTTTCGACGCCTCATCGCACAGTAACTCACCAAAATTATTCAACAACTTCGAAACCGGACTGAACCTAACCGCCAATTTTGTCAGACTATAGGGTGTATGCAATGGGGTTTAGAACGCGTGGCAGCGCTATTAGCTTGGCGGCACCCATGCCATCTGCAGGGTTGCTTTCTGCCGCGCGGTCCGTGCAGTTCCTGATGAGAAACGTGGTTAGCAGTGTGGTGTTGGCAACAACGTTCATGTGGACGGTGTTTTTTTCTGCGTGATTCGTGGTTGTGCGAATACGTTGTCAGAAGTAGTAGTGAGCATTGTTTTCGCATCGAATTTCCGGACGGCGCTGTCCACACTTTCTACAACCACAGACCTTGAGCACGCCACACGACAAAAGCAAGCGTGCCGCACTTTTTTTTCTTTTTCGATGCAAACGAAAGAGTAGTACTTCCCAATGATCCGACTTCATGCGACGAATTCGCAAAAAAGTTATCGATAATAAGGCTAATCAGTACTGAATCTGTTGCGCCCGTTTCATTTCAGGTGGGAACGATGGGCCTCGACGCTTTCACCTCACACTTTTTCGAATGGTTGCAACATTACGCAATGGTCTCTGCGCAGCTGTACGCGCCTGTTCAACCATTGGACAGGCGCAGATAATGCAGTCTCCTTTGCGCTATCTCGGTGTGGTACCCGTGGGCTGATTTTCTTATTTCTGGGTTGCTTCAAACAACCATGACTCTCGAAGGAAAATCTGACATCCACCTGAATACAGCCCTCCGGCTACAAATGAAAGCTATACAGCTTTCTCAGAAACTTCGCAGTTAAAGAAAAATTTGTCCTCCACCTTGGGGATTTACCCTAAATCTGTTCGAATAAGATCGTGACTCGAGATAGGAATATTTCTCCACCCAAGGCTCCGTTGATATTTGATGTGGTGGTGGCGTGGAAGACGAGGCACTCGTTTACCGAGCCCAGGCATGCTTCGCACTTCTTGGGGAGTATGAGTCACGATGAGGTGCTCTGGCCACAGTGTTCTGATATGTTGAATGGATGACTGTCGTGTACCTTAGCTCCCAATGAAGGTGATGAGTTACGCAGAGTTTCTCGATGGAAGCGATCGCGCGATATGTATGTAAAATTAGGTGCGGCCATGTCAACAAAGACTCCACCGATGATTTTCAAGTGTTTTTTTCGGCGTAGACGAAGTGTATATTATAAACAGAACAAGATTATTGAACACGCTTCAAATATTTTAAAAACAGCGCAGACACAAGCGACAACAAAGACCGCTTAAGTTTGTCACTCCACACGTCTTCATCTCTTCGGTGTTTTTAAAGTAGTAAAACTGTATGAAGTGGAAGGAAACGAAAGAATTGGATGCTGTGTTGAAAATGATTGTCATGGTGACGAGGAAACGCCGCATAAAGAAGAGATTTAAAAAACCGTTTTGTAACAAGGAAAGAGAGGGGATGAAGACGAAAAAATAGGCACATAGCTCATGGGACAGAGCGCTGAAGATGAGAAAGGAGTGCGCCAATGCAGAACGTGGGAAGAGGATGATGATAAACGGTCGGAGGTCTCGAGCAGAGAGGAAGAAGAGAGGGATCGTCGGAATTCCGCTCCCCGTCGGACGCCCGGTCCGAGGGACGAGAACACTGGGGCAGTCGACCAGATTTCTAGAGTTCAAGGCCGACGCCACTGCCACTCAGCAAGTACAGCCTGCGAGAATGGAGCAACGACCTATTCCTCCGTCTCTGCACGTCAGGAGCGGCTGCAGCACCGTCACTGTCGCCGGCTACTGATGTTCTGCCGCAGGTGCGCTGCCTGCACTCGGTCACCGCTGCCGCCAACCGCCAAGTTGCGGCGTTCGACAAGACGCTGTGAGGCTGTCGGTTTGTTAACCCTTTCTTGAATTTTGTGTGGCGTAAAATATTTGACATATTTCTACCGTGGTCCGTCTCACTCGAAGATCTCGCGACACTATGAAGGTCCATAGACCGTATACCGATAACATCACAGATGCCCACAATTTGTTGTACACGTATTCACCTGAAAACATTTGAAGTATACCAGGCGGCAGCTGTGGGCCCAGTTGGGTTAGCCTCGTTGATAAATTATGCCGGCTACCTTAACACATCGTGTTACAAGCATGTTCAAGGTATGAGCTGAAAGCTTTGACTTCGGTCGTCTCCACCTGAAATGAAATGGGCGCGCCAGATTTGTTACTGATTAGCCCCATCATGGTTAGCTTTTTTGCGAATTTGTTACATGAAGTGAGACCATCTTCAAGCACTGCTCTAGCTTCCGCTCCCAAACAGAATGAAAAAAAGTGACACGCTTCTTTTGTTGTGCGGCCTACTTTGTGTCTGCAGTTGCGGAAGTGTGAACAGCGCAGTCCGAACTTTCGAAACGAAAACAACGGCGACTACTCCTTGTGACAAGGCATTCGCAGACCCACGTATCACGCAGAAAAAAACGTTGCCCACACGAATGTTCTCGCCAACACCCCGCCGCAAACCACGATTTGTGTCGGGAAACGTGCTGTCTGCACAGCAGACTGCAACCGTGGATATGGTATCGGCGCCGCCGCGCAGGTAGCATCGCCGCGCGATCAAAAGCCCAGTGCATACGCCCTATTGCTGAACTTCCGAAGACACCAAGTGGCGCGGGGTTCGGATATCAAAGGAGCATTTTAAAGGTCATTTTTCGAAAGTGCTGAACATTTTGCGAATTACAAGGGACCCGTGTGCTGACTAGTTAACATCCTCTCCGTGCATGGATTGCCTTCATTGCATAGAACGAATTGGCCCATGCTACAAACACAACCATTGATATGTGACCCACAATATGCAACGTGAAAACTTGCGTGAGTTGGTGATTCGTGTTGAATCATAGTGCAAACGACAAGACACAGCAGCGCTTCCTGTGTCCTGTTGTTATCGTACTGTGTCTTGACGTTTGCACTGTGGTTCAACATGAACCACTGGGGGTGTAATCGACGATATTTAGCGGAAATCCACAAGGTGGAGTAAATGTCTACCAAGCGAAGTTCCACATCCACCTGATTGCAGCCATACGGCTACAAAGAAAAGCTATACAGCTTCGTCGGAAACTTCGCAGGTAAAAAAAAAACGTCCTGGTCAAAGATTCCAGCCCGGACCACCGCTTAACCGGAGCAATCACTCTACCAGCTTAGATAACCAGGAGGCTAGTTGTTTGTAGCGCGAGAACAAATTCATCAACTCGAAGTAATGGAAACGTGTAATCGGCCAGATTTAGGGGAAATTCCCAAGGTGGAGTAAGTTTCTAGAAAGGGAAGTTTGACATCCATCTCAATGCAGACATATGGTACAAAGTAAAGCTATACAGCTTCCTCGGAAACTTCGCAGTTGAAGAAAAATTCGTCCTGGTCCAGAATTCCAACCCGGACCACTGCTTAACCGGAGAAGTCACTCTACTAACTGAGCTAACCAGGAGGCTAGTCGTTTGTAGCCCGAGAACGAATTGATCAACAACTCGAAGAAGTCGACCAGATGTAGGGAAAATCCCCAAGGTGGAGCAAGTTTCAAGGAATGAAATTCTGACATCCACCTGAATATAGCCATGTGACTGCAGCCATACGAATGCAGCCATGTAGCGTTTCTTTGTAGTCGTATCGCTGCATTCCGTAGGATGTCAAACTTTTCTTTGATGAACCGCTGGGATGGCTTTCTCTCCATCTTCCATGTCGAGGTCCTGTTCCACGAACTGTGGCGTAAACACATTGACTTTGACGCGTTACCTGACAACAGCACGGCGGCCTGGAAGGTGTAACTAGACGGACTCAAATATCTCCCCGAGGTTCAAGTACCCCGGTACCACCGGTCGCAAACAAGCGGAGGGAGGACTAGCTGCCTTCACATTTTTGCAATGCCGGTCCACTGGCATATGAAGCAGTTGCCTGCCCCACCCTGAAGGGTGAAAACGGTAGAAGTTTGACAATTCTGGTAGGCAAATAAAGGGTGGCCCCAGACAAGGAAATTACACTGGCGAGACTTGAACTGATTGCATGCTTGCTTGCTGGTTGACTGCGTAGTTATATTTTGGAAACCTTCAAGCAACAGTCTTCAAGCATCTACCTCTGGATGGATTCAACAACAGAACTCTGTCGGATTCGTGAAAATGTTGACCGCTGGAAGCAGTTCGTGTGCAACTGAGTCATTGAAATTCAGCGCCTCGCGGACAAGTTCGTATGTAGACATTATCCGGGAAAATAAAATCCAGCTCGCGAGATCCCAGCCACTCAGCTGGCCAAAATGAACTATTGGGGAGCAGAGCACTGTGTATTTGTACCGCATACATAGATTGGCTTTGAGAAGTTCTGAAAGCGATATCCGGGGAAATCGAACTAGGCGAATGAAAGAAAAGATCATTCCAAGCGGCGACATCACTAACTGCTGAGTCTGGCGTGATTAATCTGGGACACTACACCAAAATCTCAAGGCTAATCAGAGTCACAGCTCAGGTTTTACGGTTCATCGCTAGAACCAAACGACAAAGCAGCAAATTGGGATCCCTGATCTCCGACGAGCTTAATCAAGCTGAACAATAGTGGATACGTTGGGAGCAAAAAGAGGGATTCTCAAAAGAAGTAACGTGTGTCACCCACGGAACACGATTACCTCTGCCTCAGCTTGTTCACTGATAATTGACAGTGCGGCCAATTTAACAGTTCAGGGAACGCCACAACGTAGCCAACTTGGCGTGTCTCAAAGCAAACACAAATAACAAAAGTGTAAATGTGCATTTGAAAAAGGTTTATGGTAGAAACCACTTTGTGAACACGGTGTGTAAACACTACTTGCCGGCATCTGTCATGACTGCATGATTACATTAACAATAACCATGTGATTCATTAGGGAAGAAACACTTTCGAATAATGGTGCATAGAAGCTTTACCTAGTGCCTTTACCTTCATCTAACAAGCTTTACCTAAGAAGCAACGGCTGCACGTGAAATGACCACGAAATTCAAGTTAGTCCCAAACGGGAGCAGCATTTCGCATGAGGCACACGTCTCGTAACCAAGGCTGTACTGAACACGAAAAAAACAGCCTGGACACACACTGCAGTCGCTGCTCAAACAAAGCACAGTTGCCACCACATCACGCGGCCGCTAGAAGAGGCGAAGTAGCGGAGCACTCACGTCGCTTGTTTTAGAACGCTGCAGTCCACCAGCGCACCGAAACAATAGGAGACCCCCCCCACATTAAAAATGCATAAAAACCGCAGCACTTCACTACCAGATGCGCAAATATACACAGGAAAAATGATGTAAAAGGTGCATCTCTCGGAGGCGATGTGCTTCTTGCAGTATCGGAGGTTCACAGAAACAACCACACCGGAAAAAATGTGACGCACCACACACGTCAATCGCATTTTGATGGATTTTGGTGCACACGGCTGATTGCGAGAGCTGATCTTCCATACATCAAACGTAAACAACAGCACGAGGTACACACCTGATATCAGAACTTGCACTGTATACAGGCGCTGACTGGCACTGCGCGTTGCTTTTACGCACAGTGACCGTATTTTGAACGTTATCGATGATCCAAGCGCAGAGACAGAACTTGACAGCTCGGAGCACATTTCGGAGCGCGCGACAGCGGGTCCACAATGAACTCGCCTGAGCGGTCGTCTCGCGCTAGCGACCGTGTCGTGTTATATGTATATTTAGTATTTGGAGATGAGCATGGCGATCGTCTCTCTTCACAGTTTATAAAAAATTAAAAAACGGCGTACCACACTGCAGACACTGTGCCTTTTCTCCCTTTAACCCACACAAAGCACCAACATTCGAATTAGACCAACGATAAGCGCGTATCGCAGTACCTACTCACCACGGGCATAGTTGTCGTAACTTCTGCAAGTGCTTGTGGTTTTGATATCACAATCAAGTAGTGCGAAGCACACCGGCCCCGCAGATCGCCGTCGCCATGTTGGCGAAAGCCTATGGGCGAAGCCAAATTGTGTCGGATAGCCGAGTCGGACGACGCAGCCGATGAATTCGCTCGCCGAGCGAATTCGGCCTCGGCGTCCAACATGGCCCGACAAGAGCCACCCGACAGGACCCGACAGGACGTGTCGGACCATGTCGTGCTTATTCCGACTAAGAAGAAAACCCCTTTAAGTCACAGCAGCGGGTAAGGGCGGGAAATCCAAAAGCATCTGGCAATATAGAATATGTCCGTCCACCCCTTGTAGTTCTGCACTTCTATTGTTCATTTTGAAAGCGAAGTTTTCACGTGTGGATTTTATTAGCCAGTTCATTTAGCAGTGAATCAACATTCTCCATGAAAACAGTTGCAAGAAATAAGCGGAATATATGTTTCCGGGAGTACAATAACTTTGAGGAAATTTCGACAATTTACAGAGACATGAAGGTGGATATGTACAAACAATTGTAGGAATATATGTTTCTGGGAGTACAATAACTTTGAGGAAATTTAGACAATTTACAGAGACATGAAGGTGGATATGTACAAACAATTGTAGGGAATGCTGCGGACTTTCTAACAATTGGTAGGCGAAAGCTAGTTGAGCTTCTGTTGACCTGCTTTTGGTCTTTCTGTTGAACTTTACAGCCGCGCCCGTCACCTCTGCCGACGAGCCCCCTGGACAGCTCCCTCTGAAGCTCGTTCCGTTCGGTGGCAATCGCCAGAATCCTCCTGTTGGTTCCGTCACTACCTTCCGATCTCGATACTGTTTGTATTGTACGTGTTTCCGGACGTACCCTCTTCGGGCCCTGTGCCTGCTGCAGCCCTATCACAGGGCCCTCCTCCGACCTCCCACCGACACTACTCTTTTCCTTTCCCGCCCGCAATTTTCTGTACCTTGAAGTACGCCTCCTTGAAACATAGCTCTAAGCATTTCCCTTTTAAACAATTGTCGCAGCTTGCACTATAGTGGTGCAACCTGGAGAAACAGCGGAGCTGGCGGCCCCCCAACCCTTCGTGGGAGACCCGGCTGTTGCACCTCACATACATTTCCAAATTTCTGCTGAAATTACTCCACTAGGGCAGGCATTTTTCCACAGCCTTTCACATCTTTCCTAAAGTGGACCGCGTTAGCACCTGCTCGAACCCGCGGCCAACGGCTTCGCGAACTCGGCGTCCGTTTCCCCACTTCAGGTGCGAACGCACGTGAACTGGAGACGGGAACAGCACGCGAGAGGTCACTCCACGATCGCTGGGCACAGTGTTCTCGAAAGTTGAGCTATCCCATCCCGGCCGCTCCTCACGAGGCGCACATTCACGTGTCTTTGGCTGGGCTGAGTTTTCTCGTAACGCTCCACGGCAGAACCGAAAGCTTAAACAGATATGCTGTGAAAATTAACTTATTACTCAAATAAATTGTGTGTGCGTGCAGCTTCTACGAGGAGCACGGAGAGATCTTTCCCACCGAACAAACACTACGGGAACACTTTGTTTACAATTATTGAAGGATCAATGGATGGGGCTTTTGGGGGAGGGGGCGAAAGGGAGGGGGAATGTCGCCGTCGATCCGCGGGCCAAGAGCGGCAGAAGAACAGAGGACCAGAGTGCGCGTGGGGAGAGCAGTGTCGTAGACCGAGCCTACGGCGGTATTGACTGCGTTCGAAACCCGTCTACCAGGTTTCGAACGCGTCCCTTCAACGCTTGAGCGCATTGTAAACATATCAGCCCCGTACCTTCTTGCTGCGCTGGGAAAGCCGTCCAAAGATGGTCGATATTCTTTGCCGCCCCTGCGATGTAACCATCTCTCCTCTTTCTTTTTCCCGCCCACCATGCACGCTCTTCCCCTCTTGTCTCGCTTCTCCTATGATAAACGCAATGGAGGTTTCATGAACTGAATTCAATTATCTCGCTTTAGCACTGTTGGGAACTTAGTTGTTACAACCTTTTGTTACAGTTGGGCTTGGGGTCCCGTCGAGTACGAACACTTTTTATATATTTTTTGGATAAAGTATTCCGGTTAACGGTTTTCTATTTGCTATCGCAAACATATATATCTAATAAAGATAACAACATGTAACCACATATATATAATCTAAATATTCACTTATGTATATAATAAAGTAGAACCCTTCTAGCATCTTTTAAGTATTTGTGTTTTTCCTGAAATCATTTTCCTCTTTCCCAAACAATGTTGACAACTATGACGTATGCTACTTGATTTCGTACTTTGTAAAAGTTTTGTCTGTATATACCTCTTGCCCAAACATAATTTAACTTTTCATCTGGCGACTGAAGCGAGGACGGACGGACACAAAGACAGACAGACAGACGTTTTTGTGTTTAGGTAGCCAAGAAAGCTATCGTCTGCAAGAGCTAGGCGACTAAAGGGCGCAGCCTATGTTCAATAACTAGACCATCAGTTTTTTTTTTTCCGCTGCCTTCCCCATGCTTGAACATGCAACTAGCTGACTTATTTCCACCTTAACGCAAACAGGTTACCCTTATTACAAAAGTTGGGGGTAACAGTGCTGCTAGCCGCAGCCATGTTTAACAAACAAAGTCACATTTGTTGTTTCAAGAGTAATAATTAAATATAGAGAGTGCACACAGCTTTTTTATTATCCGTTGGAAAAATCAAACCACTGTGCAATGCAGAAATTGAAAATACTTTTGTTGTTTGCAATTTTTACTGCTCCAAGTTTTACAACATATTCTATTACAAAGCAAAATGAAGTCTGTAGATATAGTTGATGTTATGGTACCTATCAACATTACCTTAACTCGGCTATGCCAGGATATACGTAGCGTGAGCTAAGGTTCAGCTGATTATTCTTAGGCTTCCTGGTTGTCTATAGGATTAGCTGATTATCATGGTTACTGCTGCTAAAATGATTTCCAATCCAATCCAATTTAGTCGCGGCGGCTCCGGCGCACCAGCTGGGAGCCGTGAGACGTCACTGTTCCTCGCGCATGCGCAGCACGGCTCTCCAGGGGCCACGCGAAACTGCTCAACCTCTATACGAAAATAAAGCGCAAAAATTCAAACAGGGAACGAACGGGGCAAGGACAAGCTCTCGTCCTCGTACCGTTTGTCCCCTGTCTGAATTTTTGCCCTTTAATTTCATACAATGGATTACCGACTAGATCGAACTCACACGTTGCTCAACCTCGGCCAGTGTAGTCCTCAGAGATAATATACTGACTCTGGAAAGAAAACGCGCAGCTGAGCCAATGCACTGGAACCGTATGACACGCAGTGGCGGCCATGATACAACGATTTGGAGGCAGTGGCTGCCGTGACACAACGATTTGGATGTTGCCAGCGGAGTTTTTGCTCACTACAAACGGTGAAAGTGATTGTTATTAATCTTGCAACGTGCTGCTGTGGCGGTTCCGCATCCGGCTAGCGAAGCATGTCGGAAATAATAGTAACATGGCGGCCCGCTGGCCAGGCGTATTTCGGGCTGCCGGCGTCGACAGAATTGCGTAGTTTACTTCCTGTGGGTAGGTAACCAACATGTTTTCGGTTTAGCATGTAACATGCATGTAGTGAAACTATTCGAGCAAGACGTGGCAACGCTCGCACAACACCTTCTCGATACTGTTTTTATTGCACGTGTATCCGGGCCTATCCTCTTGGGATGCTGTGCCCATAGGTCGGCAAACTCACTCATAAGTGCACTCACACACCCCCTACTCACCACTCACGAGTGAGTGGTGAGTGAGCCTCACCGTTGCTTTGGCCTGGTGAGTGCGAGTGCGAGTGAGTGTGAGCGCCACTCACAGTGAGCCTCGTTCACCACTCGCGAGTGCGAGTTCCACTCGTGGCGAGCCACGCTCAGCACTCGCGAGTGCGAAAGCCACTCGCGGTGAACCCCGCTCACCACTCGCGAGTGCGAGGTCCACTCGCGGTGAGCCCCACTCACCACTCGCAGGTGCGAGTTGCGCTTGCGGCGAGCCCCGCTCACCACTCATGAGTGGCGAGTGAACGCGCGCTTCTTGCGCGACGTGCGGGGCTTACCGCGGTGGGCATCACTCGCTGTTGGCATTCGTCGCACGAGCCGCTTCCTGTGGTAATCGCTGCGGGAAATATCCACTCGTACGCAGAGCCACTAGTTAATGGAACAACTACCTTCAGCTTCGGGAAGATGTGGCTACTCCCCTTTATAATTAAGGCACCGTAAAATCAACTCTCCAGTCACCTGTTTATTTAGGAATACGATTTGGATGGACGTCTGACGCCATAATGCGCTCATACTCTCACTGTCATGACTCGTAGAGGGGCTGTTGCGCGCATTATCGCCGAATGATGTTTCTGCTGGCTCGCAGCGTTTTGTGTTGGAATTAGTGTCGGTAACGTCGTCGCAATAAGCGATTACACTTTACCACCGCTGAACGCTGCGATGGAGGTATTAGGAAGCACCGTAGTCTAGTGCCGTAGTACTTGGTGTACATAATTGGCCGGCTTGCTGCAGCTGTCAATAGGCCGGCTGTTCTGAAGCGCAAATTGTGATTGCCCGTATTCGTGTGAAAAGTTATCGCAGATTTTCACGGATTCGCGTATCAGGATGGCGAAACGGTTCGGATGGGCGAGTTGCGTGTCGTGGAAGCAGTGGCTCATTTTCGAGGCCTTGGCGTATCAAACGTATCAGTGTTTGCCATTACTTGTTACGGCGGCGCTCTGTTACGATGATCGCTTCCACGCGGACTCGGAGTCACACATCCTTCTACGGCAGTTACGGTGCGTGCCTTGAGGCATGTGATTTGCTGCTGTCCGGGTGTTTGACACACCTGAAAACTTCACCGCTGCTGTTTTATTGCAAACTTCACCAAAACGTTTACGTTTCGTTATGTTGCGTGAATGTTGCATTGACTCATATACGCCCATGTGCATACCTTTCGCAAGCAAACGAAGTAAGCTCGCCTTAGCATCACCTCACATAGTATTTGTCATCATGACTCGCTGACTGCACCCCTTCGTTTAGTTCCCTGTCTCCCTCTGAAGTTTGTGTATCCGTTCGTGCAGATTCACAAGAATCGTACGTTATGTCTGACTCCTCATTCGCCTTACCCAATCGCGGAGTTAGAATCGTTACTGTTGTGTGCATTTTGTGAAATATAAATTTCATATTTTCAGATCGCGAAAGGTAAGATACTCGCTGTTGGCGCTGCTCTGTTGTCATCGACTGTCATTTACCATTACGCTTGTGAATTTGCCTGCCCAAGTTTTAATTGGGACCATGGGCTCCCGCATTTTGCTTTTTTCGTTCTGTCCGTTCACGGTCGCCAACCAGCCAGTTACGAAGGCGAAATTGCTTCTGCTGCTTTATTTTCGTATATAGCGTTGTGGTCAGCCCAAACACTGTAGTCCCTGTCATGCTTGCTGCGCTGATTCGCTGAAAAGGGCTTCGCAGTCTAGTGGTCCTCATATTTTGTGCCCCGTATGTAGATCGTCGTCCGCGTGCCGATGGCGTGCAGACTAGAGGAGGGGTGCTGTGACCCCTGCGGGGTGTGACGAATAGTACACCTTCTCGCCAGTCGGATAGCGTAATTTGTAAGTGGGTGAGTGAGGGAATGACAGCGTGCGTGCATGCGTGTGCGTGTTCACGTGAGTGCGTCTGCGTGCGTGCGTGTGAGTTCGTATATGTGTTCACTAGTATGACGTATGCTACCAGATTTCGCTGTTTGGGGAGGTTTTTCCTTTAAATACCTCTTGTCCAAGCATAACTTACCTTTTTTTCCGGCCGATTAAGCTGATGACAGACAGACAGAAAGACAGACATTTTTGCGTTTAAGTAGCCAGTACAGACAGACAGACAGACCGACATACAGACAGACAGACAGACAGACAGACAGACAGACAGACACATTTTTGCTTTTAGGTAGCCCTTTTGGAAAGGCTATTGTGTTCAAGAGCGACGACTTAGGGGCGCGGCCCACTATGCATAACTCAGCCATCGTGTTAACCGAAACTTTTCCCGCTTTCGCTGTCTTCGCAAAGGCCGGAGCTGCAAAAAACTGACTTGTTCACCCCTTAACGCAAATAAGTGCCCTTATTACAAAACCTAGTGTGAGGCTCACACAAGAAGCAGCCATAGTTAAGAAACATATACTAAACAGCGTTGTTTCAATATTTGTAATTAAATTTATATGGTGCGTACAACTTTCAATTACTTTAAAGAAAACATAAAGTACTGCGCATTAAGAAAAGGAGAAATATTGCATTAAACTGACCATTTTTACTGCATGAGCATGCTGAAGCGAAATGTTTTAACAAGTAAATTCCCGCCTGTCTTAAAGCATTACTAGTTACGGAGTTCCGCGGCATTTGTACAGTGTCCAACGCTGCGCCTGGATATGTGGGTTATAATAAATTGTCTTTAACCCCTGCCTATTCTACAGCATTACACGCAGTTTAATCATGGCGTTGTGTACACGCAAAAACACTGGCTGTATTTCTTGCGCCCTAACGCATACGTTCATTCTCAAGTTTTAAAAAAAGAAACCGTAAATCGTTTCACTCCCTGCAAAAGAGCATATAGAAGTGAGTTAGACGTAATACCTCTCACTAATAGTGAAGAAACAAAGCCCATGTAATAGCGAAAAGATAAATTATCGAGGAGCGTTGGTAGTCAGTAGCCTTGACTCGCACAGCTGAAAAAAACTTATTTGGGACATGGCTTCCGCTGGCATTGTGTTCCTCCTGTACTTGGGTTTTTGGTGTGCTTGCCTGGTTAAGATGATTAGCCTGTTTAGGATGATTAAGATGAGCTAACGTGGGTTGAGATAGATGCTACGTCGACGGGGGATGGGTGTGTAAAAAGACCGTCTAGCGTAGTATTCCTGGTTTTCGCGGTTACAGCACGTGAGCAGACTCAAGAGCGTTGAGACGTTTCCACCAAAACACAGCACATAAGTGTTGCTGCTTTTTAAAAATGGGATTTATTGAGCGATGGCATAACCTAGATTCGTTGCTTCAGTACCCCGGAACGCTCCAACTGAAAGTGGTTGAGGGCCCTCCATATTTATAACACCTCTTCTCAGGTTGTCATTTCGGGCCAACGCATTTTGCAAGGGCAGAGCACTTCCCAAATGAGCAGCAGTCCTGGTGGGTTTACCGCAAGCCCCCCGTGCGATAGAATTAGCATTGCAGTTAAACACTTGGCATATAACGAGAAAATGCGCTCACAAAATTCCTGTCATTGTTACTTGCCTTGTTTACATTTCGGTGAAAGGTCGCTGGCCGCTTATTAATGGTGCCTCATATAATAAAACCCTGAATTATCACTGAGATAATTAACAAAACCAAATGTCCCCCGATGTTTCCTTTTAGAGCTTTGTGCTAACTACTCGAGTCATGAAAATAACAAAATCAAGTACTGTCTACGATGGGAAGCAAACACACATGCTCGAAAATGTGTACCGTGAAATTAAAAACAAAAGTACATGGTTGGCGTATAGATTTTTATGGAGCCTCGTCGATTTTGCATCGAAGTAATCCAACATCAATTTCCCTGTCTGAAACGAGTGTTCCACGCATGGAGGGGCTAGTAGACACCAAAGGAGAACGGAAGTGGATGGGTGGCAAAAACATTCCAGCACTGGCTTAGAACGACCGGGAGCCAGTGCGGCTACCAAAGCGAGCAAACACGGCTGCTGAAGTGGTTAGAGTGCTAAGCATGATTGGCATCTGTATGAGAGGCGTGCGATAAGCGTCACGTCACAGAGCTCTAAAGCCGGAGTAAAGCCTGTTCTACATAGTGCTAATTTAGATGCGAATTCGAAGCTACGGCGCCACTCGTGCGGCAAAACGACTTATGTTGCCGCAGACGCGAATTTGCATGTAAATTCGCACAATGTAAAACAAGCTTTAGCCATGCGCATGGGGTCGAGCCTCAAGTTCGCGGTGAAGGGGGGGCGAGCAGTTTCCGAATTCTGAAATATTCCCTAATAAATTATCAATTATTTTTTATCCGTAGACACCCGGAGCAGAAGCATGAATTGTGATGATTTCAATGGCATTTGTGGTGCTCCGGTTTCGATCGTAGCGTAGTTATAATGTTCTCTCGTGTCACGTTTGCACCCAAACCCAACCGCGCCTCTCTTGTGTTGGGTTCAAAAAATGGCCCTGCGTTTTTCCAGCTGCCCTATTTCATAAGGGCGATTTCCCATGCAAACCGGGTGAACTTCGCAAGCGTTGTAGTCCCACACGAGGGCCGAGCGCCAGGCCGGGGAGTCGCTTGTACCTATTTTCCCGGTAGGTGCCCGGTGCCACCAAGGCACACGAATGCACATAATGCATTCCACCGCCACGCTGGACGCTCAACTCGCAACCGCCTGTGGCAGGACACGCCGCCAGACTCTTTCACCCCCGGCAATGGCGCAACGCGGCATGGTGGCCGGGGGCCCCGCCGGATGGACAAGGGTCAGGGGCCCCTCGCAAGGGTAAAGGCAGCTTTCCAGGCGTGAATTTCCCTTTCAAGGGTCTGCACTCGACCAGGGACGCCTGTACCCGTTAAAGAAACCGGTGGGTGCCCGGCGGTACGCGGATTCGAACCCGGTACCTCCCGCATACGAGGCTTGCATAGGAAATCGCCCCTAAGTTAAAGGGCGGCTGCAAAAGCGCGGGAACTTTTTTTTTCAGCAGTGCTTTTGAAACGGGCATGACTGAGAATTTTGTTCCCCCTACTGATTTGTATTCATACGATCTGCCTGGCTTCGTCGTACCCCGGCAGTTTCGGAAGCTGATGACCTGCGTGCTTCTACGCCCGTATCCCTCCTCTATGACGGCATCTCAGCTCAGTTTCACCGACAACGTCAGCAGTTCTCCCCATCCCATCCAAACCATCACAAGACAGACGAATTCATCTTAAGGTGGCTCCAGACCAACACAGTTTTTCCGGGCACACGCCTTCATGTTATTTGTCCGACCAAGTACTCTCCCAAATGCAAACACTGCCCATATATGCATGCACCCTATACCACATGGTACGGCAGTTCCACCTCACCCTAACCATACCCTCACTTCCCTACGCAACCCCTGTACCAGCTGGCTAGTGGCGACCTGGCCAAATCAGTGACCAGCTCGAGCTGATATCCCTGGCGCAAGCCTACCGGACCACAAAGAATTCAGATATTAGGCTTTACCTTTAAATGTGTCAAAAATATTGTTACGTGGCGGCGGACGCGATTAGCGAGCCATGGGTAAGCATGGTGAAGTGTTTATTTACAGAATGCGCAAAGCTGTAATGGGTCAGACCAGGCCAGGCAAGGCGCCCCACCCTGCTTCGTCATCGTTGCAGTTGCTGGTGCGCGACGCTGCGCGCCTCTGTCGTCTTCCTCGTCTTCTGATGGCGTAACAATACTTTTTGACAGTAAGAAAGAACGGTGTTTTCTCTAGCGTTGCGGCTCGAACGTTTCGGCCTCGCTCAGGCCGTAAGCTTGTACAGTGAAGTTTTTCCGATGTGCGCACTTTCGGCTTGGCCTAAAAAAGTTTGACAAAAACTCTACGTGCTGAGGGACTCCTGGACTCAAGATGCCCCGCAAGAGAGTAAGGGCTCAGTCCCCATTTCAGCTCAAATAAAACTTTTATGCATCATCACCACCCTCTCGCTCTTTTTAGCAGTTAGTTGTTCAACAGTGCCATCACGTATTATATTTGCACCGTCGTAGAGAGCTCTTCCGTGGGGAACACAACATGGTATTTTTAACGCGGTAGTATGATAGGCACGGTGGAGAGAACAGAATGAGAGCTGTCTCACCCCCGAGAAGAGAAAAGGAGACCTAATCAGTATACGTGAAAACCGAGCAACCTATACTACAGCCCATTCTATTTTTATATCACTGCAATAATAAAACCCGTTCGCCGCCCGTGACTTCAATATCAAAACAAACATGGATGCATCCAAGGGATGCAATTGAGGTTTTGTTGAAGTTTTTAATTTCTCTTTCGCCAAGTACAATGCACGGCAGACTAACTCCCATGTCTGCTCTTCTTGAAATGGGATAGGCCTATCGACCACTTCGCGCCTCCTTTTCTGTTTGCGCACAAACTAAGATAGATTGTTGCGTTGTCTACACCTGGTGCACAACCACGGTCACGGCGGCGCATCGATACATGACGCGACATCTTTCTACCTGCCTTTTTCCGTGTTCCATCTGGGGCACATTTCGACATCGCCCCGTTTGGCCGACATAATGTTGACCGCAAGAAAAAGTTGGCTGCCTATATGCATGCCTCGCTGCAGAGACCGTCGAAAGGCGGTAGCCTTCCGTTCTGTTGCATCTCCCGCGTAAAATCCTCCCTCTCTCCTATCTCGTCCCCCTGCACTCGCTCCCATAATAAAGGCTCATTTCAATTTCCCTGCGTTGTCAGTGCTTGCGGGCCATCTGTTGAGACCTTTTAAATGCAGAGCATTTCAGTAACTCACGATGTCACCCGCGTTGTCCCGTCGTAGTCCACACCGTCGTTGTCCTCAACCCTCCCCCTACACTGTATAAAAGAAAATACTATCCGGCGCCAGGTTTCGATCACTCGACCCTGCGGGCGGAACGCAATGTACATGGTGCCCTACCCACTGCGCCACAAAGCCGACACAGAATGGGAGGCTACGGACGCGCCTTATATTCTTGACTCATTCAAATTACTGCTGACGAGCGCTCTCTCGTCAGCAGTTGCCACAAGTGCAACAACATTAACGTAACGCAAACTACTTAACGTCGTGCGCCCCCGGAAATGCTCTGCATTTGATCGTGCCCCTCGCGAGGGGGATGTTGATGTTACCTCTTGCAGAGACCGAGTGCAACCGCCGAGAACAAGGTCCCACGAGCGGCGCGCACGCCGTGGACTGGTGGCGCCATCTGTCAGATGCGACGCGAACTACTATCAAGGCAGTGCGAAAAACGAACGCGCGAAATACAAACCGGGCTGTTAGGAGAAAAGGAAAGTAAACTTTTGTGCTTGCTTTAATTTCGTATGCTGGAACTGTTCTACGTCTAAACACCACGATAGTGCTTTCCTTTTGGCGAGTCGCTTGGAAAGCAGCACGTTCGGATTGTATTATAGCCAACATCACAGAGGCCGCATGTGGGCGGGCACATATTGGGAAGAAACATAGCGCAACACAGCGACATACACTTCATTAAATGCACTGCCAACGCACAATACACGCAACACACAACATCGCAAGCATAATACACCACAACATATAGTACACCTTACACATTTCCGCATGATCACAAGCCACAACTAAACATTAAAACGGCGACAAAGTATTTATAACCCTGATCGCCGAGAATGCAGGTAGGAACAGTGAGATCGTTGCTTGTTTCGATACCCCACGGCAGTCCGTGAGCCCTAGGAGGGTTTTGTTGTTTGTGCTGTGCTCGAAGTCACGAGATGAAACCTTTGATTTGGTATTTGCTTTTATTTCACCCATCCGCTGCTACATTTTTAACGAATTTCTTTCTCCGTATGCTACCCTAAAAACCAATCTTACATGTGTTCTTAATTAAATGAACACTGGTACTCTAGGTTATGTGCTGATATTTTGCCCCCAATATTCATGAGGTTTCTTTCTCCTTTGTGCTGCCTGAAACGAAAATGTAAGTCCTGTATGTAATATTGCTGCTTTGAAACATTCTTTCCTCTGTATATTTCGCAATGAAGCATTTTTGTCGACCCTTTTTGAATGAGGGGGTTAAATATAAATATGGGCAAGTAGACAGGCACACCACATTTATGTTTTGGTTTTAAGCAGCCCCAAAAAAGATCATGAGCATTATAATGGCTTCTGCGTACAGTACCTTGTAAAAGCCTATATTTTAGATAAACTATGTTTCAAGAACCCACGTTGTCTTGGCTACCAAACGTGCAGTTCTGACCTTAACGCACTACAAATTGAACATTCCAATAGTAACGACTGTCCTATTTTTAAGCCAGTCCAGTCAGTTAATTTTGATAACGCCCATGCAGTGTTCTCTCTCTCTCTCTCTCTCTCTCTCTCTCTCTCTCTCTCTCTCTCTCTATCTCTCTCTCTCTTTCTCATTACTGTCCCACTTCGATGCGTACGCTGAACCGTACACTCATTTCGCCCAGTCATCCATTCCATCCCTGGAGAGGACCATTGTCATATCCAAACAAGACGTGTTTCACCGCACTCCCAACTGCCCAATTCCGTGTTCCCATAACATATAAGTACATAAAAAGATCAATTCAATGTTGGAGCACGAACCGCTTTTTTACTGATATGCTCGGACCAAGCTGTAACAGGGGTAAATGCAGTTTCCACTCGCCGTGAAGCGACAGCGAGTGCGTAGTACTGCGAGTAGAACAAAATCGAGACGGATGCCTACACGTCGCCTTACGGCAGCACGCTTCTTTCATTTGGGGCGCGAATCCCGGGTTGAGAAGAAGAGAAAAACGACTTCGGCCGATGTCAAACGGGAGACCATTTCGCCGCCCATCTGCTTGAGCTCTTCTTCCCACGGCCACCAAGCACCGGCGCGTATGCGCCGGCCGCCGGAAGCTAGATGTGTCTCCGGCCACTTGGCGCCGTTTCAAGGACCCCTCCTTCCTCTCGGGGCCTTCTTCAAGCCCTTCTCTTTTTCTTCCTCTTCATTTTGCACGGAGTACAAGGCGGTCCCAACGTGATATCGATCGACACAGCAGCGCGTGTGTATGGACGCGCGATGTGCGCCGCCGGCTAACCATCCCAGACCCGTCTCGCTCTTGGGCAAAGCTGTCGCCGCGTGAGAGAGGAACAAGTGCATGCACAAGCTACAGAGCAGGGTTAGCGCAATTGGAAAGTTAAACAGCGAAATTAGGGTTTTAGGCATGTACGTAGTTGTGTCTGGTATTGGAGGGGTTTAGGGCCCCCAAATGGGGTTTTTGCAGGTGTGTACACTTCGTCTACCGCACAAATAAAGTTTAAACTGTGGGATTCTTCGTAGATTCCAGCATGAGGCGAAGGAAATAGTCAGAAGACACATGCATTTATGCGATCAAATTTTCAGAAAAATAAAATAGGTTTTCAGAATGTACCACCTCAGCTAATTGTAAACGAACTCAACGGTGGGAAGACAAGATCGATGGACAACTACGATGCCGTGTTGTCCATTTTCTTTCTATGAGAGCCCTTCTGCTCACAGTGGCGCGTGCGTGCGTGCGTGCGCGTGCGTGTGTGTGTGTGTGTGTGTGTGTGTGTGTGTGTGTGTGCGTCTGCGTGCGTGCGTGCGTGCGTGTATGTGTGTGTGTGTGTGTGTGTGTGTGTGTGTGTGTGTGTGTGTGTGTGTGTGTGTGTGTGTGTGTGTGTGTGTGTGTGTGTGTGTGTGTGTGTGTGTGTGTGTGTGTGTGTGTGTGTGTGTGTGTGTGTGTGTGTGTGTGTGTGTGTGTGTAGGAGGGGGCGATTGTGTAGGGGATTATGAAAGAGACTCAATAATTAGGATGGGCGCTACCTAGAGATCAAATCCCTCTTCGTGGATATGCGAATTATGTTGAAGTTCACAGACAAAGAGGAAGGAGCAGCGCTTGCGGCGGGTTTCACGAGCGCAGCCTCTGGTAGAGCTCGCTTGGCCCTCGCAAGAACCGTCTACGTCGCGGTATCGACTGCTATACTTAACCACTATAAAACTCGCTTCAATTTATGTATGTATGCAAGCATGCAAGCATGTATGTATGTATGTATGTACGTATGTATGTATGTATGTATTTATGTACATATACATACACGTATGCATACACACACATACACATGCGTGCATGCAGTGAAACAGTGAAAGCTCGTTAATTCGAACTGTACAATTTGGCCCGGCCAAGCTCCCATAGAAACCAATGTATAGAATAGCCCGTTAATTCAAACGTACGTGGGTTCGGCCACACAAAATGCGAACTACACGCATCCGCGCTAGCGGCTTGGTGCCTGGGGTACGGCCAAAAAAACTCACCTGCCGCGTACACACGATATGCGCCATCTCCGGAACGTGGTTAAAAAACGCAGAGATGGTACAATCTGACAAAAACAAATTAAAATCCTCATTGCGGACGCTTTCGAGGTCAGCTTCTTTGCGGACTACGTCGGTGTGAATGCGACTGCAGTGCTCTGTGGTGCACTGACAGAAGACACCATTTTTTGGTCAGAAACGCAAAACCGGTTGGCGCCATTGACTTAGAAGAGAAGGAGGATGCAGCTACAGTGCAGCCTACCGGTCGAATGTCGGGTTGGGATGGAGAAAAAAATTTAAAAAATTAATGTTCCCTACAAAAATAAAAACGACGTAAACAAAAACGGGAACAACCCTGCACCAGCAGGTTAGCTGCTTGGTCCGTTCCAGGTCCTGTACGAGAGGTAGGGGGAGTTTGTGGCCCAGTTCAAGTACATGGTGCTGCTGATGCCCTCCGGCTCCCACCGCATAACTGGTGGCCAGATGGATGTCGACGTGATCGAATCCGAGTAGAAGATGGAGGACGAGGCCCTTCGGGGTGGTATGGGAGAACAGTGGGTTGCGGGGGGTTGTGTGCGGTGTGTGTTAAAGGAGGTGCTTCCTCTACTTCAATTCATAAGTCAACTCCGTGCATGGAATACCGCACGTCCCTTGTGGTAGATCATTGAAACAGATAAAGAATTCGGAAAAAAAAGAAAGAAAGTGGTAAAAAAATGCCCGCCGGGTGGGATCCGAACCCACGACCTCGAGAATACCGGTCTGGGGCGATGACCACTACGCTACCGGCCGGGCTATTTTCCCCTCCACTTCCTGGGGTATTCATGTTAAGGTAAGTTTGTTACCTGCGCTTGGGGGTGGTAGCCAGCGCCACTCGGATTACTCAGGGTGAAGGGGACCTTCTTTTTAATTCCGGGCCCTGGCTCGAGTGTCTACGACATATCGAGTGGTCGACCAGCGTTGAACCCTCTTAGCTCTCTATGGCACCAAGACTGCCAGAACAGAGGCCCTCGCTATGCATGTAGCGAATCAGAATAGGAGGAAGAGGGGGGGGCTCGTTGAAATAAGACAGAAATAAGTGTTGGCAGCCAAGAAAGCCTCGGAAAGCAAAGGGGAGGATGTGGTAGGTCATTGAAACAGATGAAGAATTTGGAAAGAAGGATATATATATATATATATATATATATATATATATATTTATAGGGCCTTGGTTCTGGCAGCCTTGATGCCAAGGTAGCATAAGAGGGTTTCCCGCCAGTTTCCCGCTTATGACAGGCTGTAGACGTTCGCGTCACGCCCCGGGGGTTTAAAAGAAGGTCCCCTTCTCCCCGTGTAGTCTGAGTGGCGCTGGCTACCACCCTCAAGCGTCAGATACAGTTGTAGTAAATATAAATACCCCAGAAAGTGAAGGAGAACACAGTCGCCCAGATAGCCGAATTGGTAAGGCATTCGAGATCTAATCGAAAGGCGTGGGTTCGGTCCCCACTCTGGGCGCGTGTTTTTCTTTCTTTCTTTCTCACGTAATTAATAAAAAAATAATAATAATGTAACGTCACTAAAGGTAAAGAATATTCTAACCATTCCCCTATGCCTTCTTTGGCGTTGTAGACTGCCGGCATTTCTTTCTATATTTATATATATATATATATATATATTGTGCCTGTCCTAACTTCCATTTATAATAACTGCTTACTTTTAGGTAAATTTCCTTGTGCATGGAAGATCGCTCGAATTTTTTCCAATATTTAAGTCTGGTGATAAGTCAGCCGTTTCTAGCTATCGCCCGATCTCACTCCTTTGTGTCGCCTCAAAACTCTTTGAGACAGATCTGCACAAAGTTCTTGCTGCCTGCGTCAAGAACGTTGTGATACCAAATCAGCACGGCTTTTTCTCGGGTCGATCGACGGTCACAAATCTTGCAAGCTTTATGACACAGGCTTCGGCTGCAGTTTGTGAAAACGGCCAGTTGGACGTTATTTATTTTGACCTCAGTAAGGCGTTTGATGTGGTGAACCATCAGTTATTAATTAAGAAGCTTGCTAAGTCCTGTGTAGACGCAAGCCTTGTTGCCTTGTTGTCCAACTATCTCCTTGACCGGTCCTTTTATGTAGATGTTAACTACAAAAAGTCTAGTGTTTACCCTGCAACAAGTGGTGTACCCCAGGGTTCCGTGCTGGGTCCATTATTGTTTTCTGTCTTTATGAATAATGTTTTAACAGTGTTAACAAACTCTTCTTTTCTTCTCTATGCTGATGATGTCAAACTATTTAGGCACATTAGCGGTGTTCAGGACTGCTGTGCCTTGCAGAGGGATGTGTCGGAATTATCGGTCTGGTGCAGGAAAAACTGCCTAATTTTAAACCCCACTAAAACAAAGGTTGTCACCTACAGCCGGAAAACCCACCGTCTGCTGTTTTCCTACAGTATTGAGGGAGCTCCTCTGCAAAGGGTTGATGAGATCAGGGACCTAGGGGTGCTTTTCGACAGTACCCTCTCTTTTTCTCCTCATATTAGGCTCATCACCCGGCGAGCACTCCGAAGCCTTGGAAATGTGTGTCGCATTACAAAGGAATTCTCTTCTCCAGATCCATTTCTAATGCTATACAATGCAATATGTATACCACAGTTAGAATATGCTTCTGTTGCCTGGAACGGCATCTCCAAATCTAGTAGTGAATTAATAGACGTGTGCAGAAGAAGTTTTTATCCATATTTAAGCACCGTCATCACAATCACAGTTTTCATCCTGATTCTGAATTACCCCTAGTCCCTTCCATCCCTTCCTTGAACTGCAGACGTATGCGTGCAGACCTTACATTTCTTCACAAAATTGTTCATGGCGACCTTTCTTGCGCAGACCTGCTTAACTGTTTAGAGTTTAGTGTACCACAAAGGCCCACCAGGTCGCATCGCCCGTTCTTGACCGCTGCGCGCAACTCCAATCATTCTCCTGTGCGCAGAATACAGAATGTTACAACCGCTTCTTTGAACGCCTGACATCTTTCAGAAATCCTTTACAATTTACCGTAGAGCGCTGTTGAATACAGTATGTTAAACACCTATGATATGTCTGTCGTTCTTTTTTTTCTGGAATTTGGTTTCTGTGCGGTTGTGTCTATCCAACTGATAGTTGCCTATTTTTGAAACTGTTTACTGTCATTTGTTTTGTTGTATTACTGTCAAACTTTGTTGCTCTGCCTGTCGTGTGGCCCTTACGACAGGCAGAGCAACATAGGCATCTTTTTTATTTTTTACCTGTACCCAGGCTCCGCCTGTGCTTTATTTCTGTCATTTTCACTACTTCAATTTGTGTGTGTCTTGTCGCTTGTTTGTTTCTTGCTATATGTTTTTTGTATTTTGTTTTCATGTAACTACCCGTGCGCCAGCACTCAGGCCTCTGGCTGTTCCTGGGCACGTAAATAAACATGATTGATTGATTGATTGATATATATATATATATATATATATATATATATATATATATTTTATATATATTTTATATATATATATATATATATATATATAATATAATTATATATATATATATATATATATATATATATCTTGAAAGGTGATTTATTGCCAAAGATCTTTCTGAACACGAGCCGAGCGAAGCAGTCCGAGTGAACCCCGTCGTTCTAGGCGATGGCGATGAGGATTTCCGACAGTCTGTTTGCTGATGATGACGCTGCTCGTACTGGTCAACATGACCCATTGTGGGTAATGACGCCTCCGATGCTTTTGCGGAGCATAGCTAATATTCTTCACTACAATCACCCCCCGGAAAAAGAGGGTAGCCATCCTGGCGACTCAAGGTGATGGCGAGACGAGCGGGTCATAATAATGCTTGAGACGAGCAACATGCACTGTGTCACGTCCACGGCGTCGGAGATCCTGGGAAGGTGTTAGCGGCTCGACGACGTAGTTCACCGGGGAAGTGCGTTCAACAACACGGTACGGCCCCTGGTAGTTCGACGGGAATTTTGAGCACAGGCCAGGAGTCCTGGTGGGTACCCAGAGCCACACGAGAGAACCGGGACCGAAGTCGGGTGCGGGCTCGCCAGTCGTGATGGATTTTTGGGCGCTCCTGCTCTTCAGTGGTGAAAGAACGGGCAAGCTGGCGGCATTCTTCGGCGTGTTTGGCAGCCTCAGAAATCGGCGTGCACTCGGATACATCAGGGGTAGGGAAGGATGGTGTCCAGCATGCACGATGGCTCCCGCCCATATAGGAGGAAAAACGGAGAAAAACCCGTCGTCGCTTGTATGGCGGTGTTGTAGGCGTACGTCACGTAAGGGAGTACAAGGTCCCAGTTTCCATGGTCAGACCAACGTACTTGGACAACATGTCCCCGAGGGTACGGTTGAAGCGCTCCGTGAGGCCATTCGTTTGCGGATGGTAGGCAGTGCTCGTTCGATGGATGACGCTGCATTCCTTAAGAAGCTCCGCGACGACGTCAGACAGAAAGACGGGGCCCCTGTCGCTGAGGCTCCTTAGGCGCACCGTGAGGGAAGTATAAAACGCCGCAGGAGAAACGAGGCGACGTCCCGTGCGGTAGCAGCTGGTAGAGCGGCGGTCTCAGCATAGCGCGTCAAGTGGTCGATGGCAACTATAGCCCAGCGGTTGCCGGCGGTTGTGCAGGGTAACGGTCCGTACAGATCAATGCCCACACGGTCAAATGGTTTCACTGGGAAAAGGCAGCGGCTGTAACGGACCAAAAGGGGTGAGGTACCGGCGAGTTTCGGCGTTGGCAATCTTGGCAGGATCGAACGTATTTTCGCACGAAGTTGTACATCCCGCGCCAAAAGTAACGAAGACGCAAACGTTCATAGGTTTTGAGTAGGCCGACATGACCACAGTGGGATCAGAGTGGAACAAGGCACAAACATCGGACCGCAAATGCCGTGGAATCACAAGCAACCATTTGCGGCCATCCAAGTAGTTTGCGTCGATAAAGCAGCTGATCGCGTACTGCAAAGTGAGATGCTTGCCTACGGAGAGCGCGTGTCGTTACGGCTTGGGAAGGATTGGTGAGCGAGGTGAAAGGGGAACAATCCATGGGTCCTTCCGTTGCTCAGCTGCCATTCAGTCACAGCAAGGGAAGCCAGGTCACCCGGAGAGTCCGATAGATTAGCAGGTACGGGTGAACGGGGAGAGCGTCGGCGTCCGAATGCTTCTTACCAGACCTGTATTTCACTCGTATGTCATATTCTTGGAGGCGAAGCGCCCATCGCCCCAGACGACCGGCCGGATCTTTCAAAGAAGACAGCCAACAGAGGGCGTGGTGGTCAGTGACCACATCAAATGGGCGGCCGTACAGATATGGTCGAAATTTAGCAAGCGCCCAGATGATGGCCAAGCACTCCTTCTCGGTAACTGTATAATTGGATTCTGGCTTCGTTAGGGTGCGGCTGGCATAGGCGACGACATATTCGTCGAAACCGGTTTACGTTGGCAAAGCACAGCCCCAAGGCCAACTCCGCTGGCGTCAGTATGAAGTTCGGTGGGCGCTGTAGGGTCGAAGTGTCGAAGTATGGGTGGCGATGTAAGGAGACGGCGCAAAGTATGGAACGCGTGGTCGCAGGCCGGAGACCAGGCAGGCAAGTCACGGGCACCACCGAGGAGCTTCGTCAATGGCTCAATGATGGAAGCAAAGTTGCGAATGAAGCGCCGGAAGTACGAGCAAAGCCCGATGAAGCTCCGAAGGGATTTTATGTTGTTTGGCTTCGGGAATTCGGCGACAGCGCGAAGCTTGGCTGGGTGGGGGAGCACGCCGTCCTTGGAACAACGGACCCAAGATGGTAAGTTTCGTGGCGGCAAAACGACACTTTTTCAGGTTAAGTTGGAGCCCAGCTCGTGAAAGGCATGTTAAAACTTGCTCCAAACGGTGAAGGTGCGTCTGAAAATCGGCGGAAAAGATGACAATGTCGTCTAGATAGCAAAGACAGATCTTCCACTTGAGGCCCCGCAAAACATTGTCCATCATGCGTTCAAATGTTGCAGGGGCGATTCATAGCCCGAACGGCATGACATTAAATTCGTACAACCCATCAGGTGTGACAAATCCCCGTTTTCGGGCGATCACCGTCTGCCATAGGAACCTGCCAATACCCGGACCTTAAATCAAGTGACGAGAAAAATTCTGCCCCCTGCAAGCTGTCCAGAGCATCATCTATGCGAGGGAGAGGATAGACGTCCCTACGCGTGATTTTGTTGAGGCGGCGATAGTCGACACAAAATCGAATAGAGCCATCTTTTTTTGGGAACGAGAACGACAGGAGATGCCCAGGGACTGCTTGAGGGTCGAACAACGCCACGCTGGAGCATGTCACCGACGTGTTGCTCGATGGTGCGACGCTCGGCTGGGGAGAAGCGATTCAGCCGTTGCCGAAGGGGAGCATGGCTTCCAGTGTCTATGGTGTGCTCCACAGTGGACGTACGACCAAGCGCGTTGTGCGACAAATCAAAAGACGAACGGAATCGCTGAAGTAGAGCCATAAGTTGAGCTTGTTGAGTGCTGTCTAGAGCATCATCCACGGAGGCACGAAAAACGTCAGTCGCTGAGTTTGGATCTGACGAACACGGCTCCTGTCCGTCGGTGTCAATGTGTGACACGCCATCCGTAACATTGAAAACAAGGCCAGGGTCTATATGTTGTAGACTTCCAAGAGTTTCGCCTTCTAGGAGTGCGCACGGTACGGTCGATGTGTTCGTGATGAACATGGCGCTTCCCCCCGGGGTGGAAATCCAGAACGGCAAACGGCAGTGGAAAAAGGTTGCGGCGGTGAAACGTGTCAGATGGTGTCCGGGCCCTCGGTCACAGACACACAGCATATAGGCACACATACAGAAGAACAGGGCGGAATGTGAGTGTCTTCTGCCACGACAAGTTTAGCAGCGTGGATGGGATGGTCGTCGTCAAACAATGCGTCAGAAGAGGCTGAAAGTTCCACTTGTGCGCGTGCGCAGTCAATCACTGCGTTATTTGGGGAAAGAAAGTCCCATCCTAATATTACTTCGTGGGAGCAAGCCGGAAGCACTATAAACTCAACGTGGTGCACGACGTCCTGAATAACAACCCCAGCCGTGCATGCAGCCACTGGCTCGATATGTTGTGCACTTGCGGTTCGGAGGATAGTCCATCCAGAGGGGTCTTTACTTTGCGAAGGGAACGGCAGAGATCAGCGTGAATAACGGAAATGGCGGCTCCTGTGTCGACCAGAGCTAATGTGCGAATGCCTTCAACAAAAAACACCCATGACATTGGTAGGGGAAAGGAAGGGGGGAGGCCTTGGACTTTTCGACGTCGACGCAGTTCGTGCCTCAGGAACTGCGGCGACTAGTTTTCCGTATCTCCGGGACCAGGACGGCGCCGCATCGGGGAGAGCGAGCGACGGCGTGGTGACGGCGAACGGTGGTCGGTAAAGGTGGCGCGGTTCGAAGAGGAGGTCGGGAACGACGAGCGTGGCGTCACATGGACTTGAGGCGACTGAGTGAAAATCTGCAGGCGCAGAGTTCCAGGTTGACGGCGGACAACGACGACAATAGCGTGCAACGTGCCCAGGCATCCTGCACGCAAAGCAGATAGGGCGATTGTCCGGTGTACGCCATACACTCCGGGGTTGCGGCACGAACTGAGGTTTTGGGGGGCACCGAGGGGGGAACCCGAGGTCGAACTGGGAATGTCGGCTGGAACGTCACGGCAGGGTGCTGCAATGGTCTGGTGACGACTTCGGCATAAGTGACTGGCGCAGCTACTGGCACGTACTGCGGAGGCGGCGGCGGAAGTGCTTCGGGAATTTGACCCCGGATGACATCTCTGAGGGCAGGCTCTAGCGCGGACACCGACGTCGTCGTGGAGGGTAGGAGGGACAGCTGTCGCGCCACTTCCTCACGCACGAAGTCTTTAAGTTGCGTAAGGAGCGCGGAATCGGCGGAAATCGCTGCCAAACTCAACCCAGAGCCATCCCGTGCAAGAGATTTTCGAGTGAGGGCCCGTTGCTTCCTCAGCTCATCAAAACTTAAGCACAGCTTGACGACATCGGCAACCGTGCTCAAGTCCTTGGACAAAAGCATTTGGAAGGCGTCGTCATCTATGCCTTTTAAAATATTTTGATTTTTTCAGCTTCCGCCATAGATGGGGCGACGCGCTTACATAGGTCCACGACGTCTTCAATATAGCTAATAAAGTTCTCGCCAGCCTGCTGTGCTCGAACACGCAGACGCTGCTCCGCTTCAAGCTTGCGCACCGCTGAACGGCCAAAGGCCGCAAGGAACTTTACCTTGAACTCAGACCACGTCCGGCAGTCGCGCTTGTTGTTCCCATACCATAACTCGGCGGCGCCCTTCAGGAGAAGCCGACGTTATTCAGTTTCATGGCGTCGTCCCATCGGTTATGAGTGCTTACGCGTTCATACACGGACAGCCAATCCTCGGCGTCGTTATTATCGGTTCCGTTGAAGAATGGAGGTTCTCGCTGCATAGCACCGTAGCACATCACCGTCGGCGATGAGGGCGTAGCACTCTGGTTGGTTGGTTTGGCCGAGGGTAACTTCCGGCTCCGGAGTTCCAGGATTAAGGCGTGACCCCGGCTCCTCCACCACTTGAAAGGTGATTTATTGCCGAAGATCTTTCTGAAGGCGAGAGGTCAGGAATCGCGGACCAGGGAAGCAGACACGAGCCGAGCGAAGCAGTCCGAGTGAACCCCGTCGTTCTAGGCGATGGCGATGAGGATTTCCGACAGTCTTTTTGCTGATGATGACGCTGCTCGTACTGGTCAACATGACCCATTGTGGGTAATGACGCCTCCGATGCTTTTTCGGAGCATAGCTTAATTTTTCACTACAATATATATATATAATGGGGGAAATTTCCCATTTTAAAACGACTTTTTAAGGGAACCCGGAAAAAAAAAGCGTGGATGACAGTGGTGTCGTACGACGGGGTGCGGGCAAATGCCGGCCTAGTAGACAGTCTCACGCAACCGGTGCGCTAAGAACTTATTTAAACTACTATATTAGCGCGTTCTTGGCGTGATTTGTGAATCTTGAGCTGAAATCCCAAATTTAAAAAAAGCAACTTCTATGTTGTGCCCCCTCTCCTTCATGCGTCTGAGCTACCCCCCAGCACAGCGCTTTGCGCGAGCAGATAAGGCTGATATGGTCATGCAAATCAAAAGGGGGAAAGGCGAGTGCGAAACTGCCAAGGCCAAGCGAAGCGAACGATAGTACAAGGCGGAGGTGAACAAATTACACCATCGTCCCGTAGGGAAGCCCTGAGTAGTATGCAAAGCAGCCATGGGGTCGACTGAAGTTCCCATTAGTTTTCAGTTCGTCGTTTCCATTGACGTTCAGCTTCGCATACCTTCATCGTATCAGTAGCTCCTTGACGTAGTTTGAATGAGTGAAGGACATAAAGGGGCGTTCGTAGCACATGCCCCCGTCTCGGTTTGTAGCGCAGTGGGAAGAGCGCCACGTACCTCTCGTTGCGGCCAGAGAGTCGTGGGATCCAAACCGGGCGCCGCCTATTTTTTTTTAATGAACTGCGCTGACGTCAGCCCAAACGCTGACGGGGCTGAAGAGACGCGCTTGAGCAGTAGAGTGCGGGCAGCGGACAAGGGAGGGAGGGACACAGCCCCTAGCATGACATGCTCCGCATCTAAAAATAGCAATCCCGTACATAGTGAAGACACCGTTTGAACGGTTCCGTGCCGTCGCAAATAGGTCAAAGCGCTCAACACATAGCTGCTTTCGTTTTCCACAATATAATGTGAAATAGATATGATGATTCAAACTTCCCGAGTAAACCGTGTTGCGGCGAAAATTATAGCCCTATTCTTGCTGCAGTGACTTGCTTAGGCGGCTGGCGATTGACCCAAAATGGCAGTGCAAACGTATACATGTTTCCACCCTTGCGGCGGGTACAGTTCTGGAGGTTGCCTAACAGGAACTCCTCTGTGCAAAGCGCGCCTTTCGTATAGGCTATGGCAGCGGCGTAGCGCGGATGCGGTTACCCACCGTCCATGGGAGAATTGAACATACTACTAATGTCTATGTTGATGCCTGGTCACAATAACGTGTTATTTGCACACGAAAGACAATCGCAGCAGTAAAATGCACACAAACAGTTTGGCGGTCTGTTAGTGAGCTGGCGGGGAGGATTAACCCATAAAGTGAAGCAGACCTGACATATCGTGTGACAATATATATAGTAAGAAGGCAGGAGGCTCCGTGCAAGTAAGCAGCTACAACAATCACTTGCTTTACTCAGATAGGCGGTGATTCAACATTGATATTGATATTGATTGATTGATTGATTGATTGATTGATTGATTGATTGATTGATTGATTGATTGATTGATTGATTGATTGATTGATTGATTGATTGATTGATTGATTGTCTAAATTAAAGCGCCGTAGTGGAGGGCTCCGGATTAATTTTGACCACCTGGGGATATTTAACGTGAGCTTGAAATGGGGCTAGTTGGTTTTTTACTCGGAACATTGCTGGCGCTAGGCGGGACAAGGACGACGAATTACACACAAATGTAGCGCACACTACCAACTGATTTATTAATCACAACAAACACAACTTATAAAGGAAAAAATTCAGATGACGTGAAAGGTGGAGTTAATCAATCTCGCTGAAAAAGTATACATACAATATTTGTCATGCGCATGCGCTTGCCTACGAACTGTCAAGTAGGGCCACCTCAGTTGTCGACAGTGCAATCGATGGCGAACTGATACAGTCTTTTTCTTTTCGGATGGCGTAGGCTTCCCATATCTCGCGGGTGATCGTTTCTGAGGATTTAAAGAGGACCGTGGTGCTTTCGAATTTCGCAGAGCACCCATGTCTGGCGCAGTGGGCAGCCAAATGCCCTGGGGCTGAGACTTGCTTGCACAGACTCAGAGAACACAAAAATATGTACAAGCAAGTCTCAGCCCTAAGGCACTTGGCTGCCCACTGCGCCAGACATGGGTGCTCTGCGAAATTCGAAAGCACCACGGTCCTCTTTAAATCCTCAGAAACGATCACCCGCGAGATATGGGAAGCCTACGCCATCCGAAAAGAAAACGACTGTATCAGTTCGCCATCGATTGCAGTGTCGACAACTGAGATGGCACTACTTGACAGTTCGTAGGCAAGCGCATGCGCATAACAAATATTGTATACTTTTTCAGCGAGATTGATTAACTCCACCTTTCACGTAATCTGAATTTTTCCTTTATAAGTTGTGTTTGTTGTGATTAATAAATCAGTTGGTAGTGTGCGCGTCATTTGTGTGTAATTCGTCGTCCTTGTCCCGCCTAGCGCCAGCAATGTTCCGAGATATATAACGTGCCCCGAAATCTTTAATCTTGTCTACACGGGCGTATTTACTTTTCCCCTCCCTAATGAAAGCGGCCGCCATGGCCGGATGAGGAGGAGAAGGAGAAAACTTTATTGAACAGGTAGATCGAGCTTGTAAATGGCCGGGGTCCTCGGTCCAGTACTCCGTTGGTGCGGCCTGCCGTCTTCGCCCTTTCAGCGAGCCAAAGCTGCTTACTTAGACCCGAGCTGGCAAGTTCACTCTCCCACTGCTCGTATGTAGAACTGGGAATTGGTGCAAGGCCGGAAATCTAACCCGCGACCTCGTGCTCAGCAGCGCTACGCCTTGGCCACTGAGCCACCGCGGCGGATGGTTACCCAACAGAACCCCGCGGCTCACGATGATGATAATTTACAATTGGTGATTACGAAGGGTATGTACAGGTGAGACATTTGTTCACCTGCGCTTACGGATGACTATTAGTACACTTCATGAGTGTCTGGGGTTGCAACAATCAACGGTGGGTTGCACAGACAAGCGCTCTCAGTATATACAATCGGCAAGGACAAGTCGCCATGGTACACGGTAAGCTCCCATTACAGACAAGTGAGGTGTAATGGTCGAGACGTGGTTGCTTGCGAAAGAAGGCTGTTAGCCTTTTCGCGCCATTTTTTACGTGCATGGTCGGAAATTTTACATTCACAGCCACAGCCCTGGGGCCGAACTTTGGTTCGTAGTTTAGTTTAGATTAGTAGAGTTTAGTTTAGTAGAAGGCTCTGAACTGTAGTGTGCAGTAGAGGCCTCCATGCACCAGTGACGCATACAAAGCGAGTGTTTCTCAGCGAAAGTTCAGGAACTTTCAGTCATCGGCGTCCCCGCCGATAATTCCCGCCGGAGAACAATAAGACGTCCATGACTGCACGAAGCCGAACCGACGCACTGCACCGCTTCCAACGCCGATATCGATCTCCAAGTAGAAACTGCTCTCGAAGCAATCAATCCCCACCTGTCACAAACGGCGGCGCTTCATTGCACGGAGATTAGGCAATAGCGGTCGGGGATCGATAAACGCCGCTGGGCTGAGCTATAGATAGCAGCGCAGCCGACACTCGGTAAATCGTCCTCGCCTAATTTGGCCTCGTCGCTTAATTTGATCAAGCCTAAACATCCCGTTAGGGGGTAACGTTGGTTATTTTTACTTCGAATAATTAAATTTTTTGTGTACTTACGTGAAATTTTAGGGGTTCAGTCAGAGTCCAAATAACGGCATCAGGTTGCAGTTTACTGCTACAGAACACAAGTTATCGCCGCAATTTGCACTCTGCCGACAAATGTCATTTTGGTGTAATTTTTTAAGGTCGGGAGCCTGTCTTGAGATACCAAACGCGAAAATTTTGGTCGTGTCGTCTGTCACTCGAATCATCAAGAAATGTATAACTGGAGAGCCTGCGCACTACTGCTTTACTGACACACTGCGAATTGTTTGGGAGCTGATTGGTGAGCGGGAAACTTGTGTAAAGGGAAAAAAATTGCAGCAGCTTGCAGTAGTGATGCAAAGCTGGAGAAACAGCAGAGCTGGGGGTCGAACTAGCTTCCCCCAGACTGCCAGCGGATCCCACTTTTGTAGACTGGTTGGGAGCGGCCTTCACGAAAGCCTACTCCTTCCTCATCGGGATATCAAGCAGCGCCCAATGTGACGCCTGTGGGGCAGAATAGACTATAGAGCATGTGCTGTGTCGCTGCCCGGAATACTCTTCGGAGAGGAGCGTGCTTCCCACAGCACTAAGCAGAATGGACAACCGACCACTTAAAGTAGAGACTATCCTATAGGTCATCGGTCTCCCCCATCGACTTCACATAAGGCGACAATGCCCTTCTACGTTTCCTAAGCGAAACAAATTTGCATGAAAGACTTAAAACGGGTGGAGAGTGCGGCTTCCCACTCCTATTCCTTCCTCTTCTCCCGCCCTCGCTGTTATCCCGTGAACCCCCCCTCCCCCAGTGCAGGGTAGCAAACCGGGCCCTACACCATGTTAACCTCCCGACCTTTCCGTCCTTTCTCCTCCTTCTCCTTATGAAGGACGATTGTAGCTGTGGACCCATTGTAGATATCCTTTAGTGTCCTTACATAATGCTTGTCTACACCTTGATTCCGCAATGCCTGAATGACGGCTGAGGTTTCGGCCGAGTGAAATACTTTCTCATAATCTATCAGGGCTATATGTAGTGGTTGCGTGTACTCTTCGCATTTCTGTATCGTCTGATTGATCGAGTGAATATGGTCCATTGTTGAATAATCTTTACGGAACCCTGCGTGTTCTGTAGGTGGACTGAAATCTAATGTGGCAGAAATTCCGTTAGCGATTACCTCGGTAAGCATCTTGTAGACGACTGACAGTAAGCTGATCGGCCTGTGATTTTTCAAGACCTTCATGTCACCTTTCTTATGAATTAGGATGATGTTCGGTTTCTTCCAATATTCCGGTACACTCGCGGTCAATACCCATTGCGTGTACAGGTTTGCCAGTTTTTCAAGTACAATTTCTCTGCCATCCTTCAAGAGGTCTGCTGTTATCTGATCATCCCCACGTGGTTTGCCCCCTAGCGTTTCTTTCAAATACTTCTTTACTTATTCCATCGTTATTGGTGGTATCTCTACCTCTTCTGAAGTTTGCTGGTATAAATTCGTTGCAGTTAGCAGCACCGGACAGGGATAATTGTAGATCTATGGGAGAGGCCTCTGCCCTGCAGTGGGCGTAGACAAGCTGAGAGAGAGAGAGAGAGAGAAGGCTCTTTATTGAAAAAAAAACACTTTTACCGACCTTTAGTATCGCCTACATGATTCTCTGTTGCGGAACGGGAATGAGGAAGGAAGAAGGTGGACACGAAGAAAAAAAAACTGACGTGGGCTTGGCGTACAATGGCGGGCTATTTTTTTTTTATCTTGCGTCATAAAATTCAATATTTTGAAATGAGGCCAATGTCATCCAAATAGGAGAACAAACTTGTAAGAGCTTGGCGCTGCTTCGAAGGGCAAGTCTATGGTTCTCGAATAATCTCATTTAGAGTTACAGGTACTTGTTCTACCCACCCAATGTTCCCTAAGAAGGGCTACCTTGGCGTCGTGTAGGCCACACATTCTAATAAAATATGTTCAACGGTCTCAACAGGACGTCAATAGTCGCATTAAGAGCTGGCCGTTAGTCCAAGGCATAACAGTTTTGCAAGCACAGTAATTTTAACGGCTATTGCTGCTTACCCTTGCAACACTTCAATTATGTAACGTCGTGCTGTGAAGTACGTTTATATGACCTGTACACTGATTAGAGGTCCTTACATGTGCTACAAAAGAATTGGGTGCTAACGTCTACGCGTATACGCGGCGGACTGTTTCTAACTGAGAATGAACGGCGCCTCGGTGGGGTTGACCGCGGTGCACGCGTCTTCCAGTCCCTATACGAGCATTCAGTATTGCGTAAGCAATAGACCAATGTCTGCGAAATTTCGCGCCGTCGATCCGCAGACACAAAAACTTTACCATTCTTTCCTAAATAAATTTGAGAGAATCGCGATAGCTTTCTCCCATCAAAACTGCGTCAAAAGCGCGTCAAAACCTTCGCTAAAACTGCGTCCAACCTTCTCCGAAAGTGCGAGCAATCGATCATAAACCTTTCAAAGATCTGAATAGGAAGCGAAGAATAAAGCCGTGAGGTGATTTTTCGCGCACTAAGTAGACGCATCTACAAATGGTCCAAATGTATACCGTTACTTGGTCTGTGAGATAATAATACGCTACTGTGCTCCTTCATGATCGATGCGTCTATTGTCTCATCTATAGAGCCGTTCCTTTTCTGCTATTTATGCAGGCCCGAGTGTGCCTAGATATTCCAGGAGTAAAGAAAAAAACGTGATCTTCAATACCGGCCCTGCAGCAGCTAACTTTGAAGTACCTGCACGAGACACACAGCCACCGAACCCATAGACCGATGGCTCGGTAACACCTTCGGGTTTTGCCGGCGCTGTTATAATACCACGAATATCACTGTCCAGCACATTCAAGATAGTCAATGCTACAACCTCCACGGCTACAGAACTTACGGCCATCCGTAGCGCTCTTCGCACCATCGAGCAAAGTTCGTGCCGGAGATGGGCTGTGATTCGAAGTCTGCACTTCAGTCACTCCAGTCAGCCCTGTGCAGAGGACCTCACGAACAGCTACTGACAGAAGTAAGAATGGTGTACGACCATGCTGCCCAGGCGGGTCATGATGTCACCCTGCAGTGGCTTCCCAGTCACTGCCTCATTGTCGGCAACGAAAGTGCGGGCATTGCCCCCCGGTTGGCCCATGAAACAGCGACGACTGTACACATTTCATTGTCTTGGACGGACGCAGCTAGGGCCCTCCGCATACGTGGCGGGGAAAAAACAATCTATGAATGGTCAACAGAAGAGTTCACATATGTTCACGTATTGCTGCCCTTGACCCGCACCTACAACGTCCCCTTCCACTAAGTCTTCAACGGTCTGACGCAACTCTTCTTTGCCGTTTTTGGCTGGGGGTGGCATACACAAATGCTTACTCATACCTAATATGAATGGCAGCAAAGGGGGAGTGCGAAACGTGCGGCACGCTGGAGACAACGATACGCCACGTTTTATGCGAGTGCCCACGCTACTCGCCTGAAATAAAGAAGCTGTCTTCAGCACTGAGGAACCTGGACTCTCAACGACCATTCTCGGGGGAGACGATTCTGTGTCACTGGTCTTCTCTTTCAACCACTCAAAAGGCGATTAAGGAGCTCTTACGCTTTCTACGGGCGAAGAACTTAAACATCAGACTACAGACTGAAAGCCTCTGGAGTGTCAATCACTGAGCTTGTACGTTCAGTGCTTCAGCACTGGGCATACCTGTCTGCTCCAATTTTTCTTCATTCTTTTTCTTTTTTTTTTTTGCCTATGTACCCTTTCCCAGGATAGCAAACTAGGCTCTAGCAAGATTAACTTTCCTGCCTTTCTTCTACATCCTTCCTTCCTTCAAGTAACCGTTTTGACACAATGGAACCGTTTTGGCCGAGTGTCCAGAGATCTTATCAGAGCTTTTCGGTTGACCAACCGGTCTATTTGGAAAACGCGTTATTTATTTATTTATTTATTTTTTTTTACAGGACGCCAACGGTCCCACTAAGAAAGCTTTCGCCATAAAAATCTTTGCAATACACAGGCCCCGGGTAAGTGTTGTCAAACAAAGGAATTCCCGCCCGAAATATCTGGCATTTTGAACAGGCAATTTAGAACGTACAATACAATAAACTCCACCGAAGAAGGGAAACAAAATAAGTATGAGGAGAACGAAATCCGAAAGAGCTTAACAGGACGGAAGAAAACAGACATCGCTTCGGGGCCAGCTTGCGTAAAAAGAGCGAAGAAATAAGATACATGTGACCAACGCGCGCGATGTCCCAGACCCTTCTCCCTTTCCCTCGTTCTTTCGCGCTCCCGACAGCGTTGTATAAGTGATCTGGGGTAGCGGTACACACGAACCGCACCGCGAAGTCACATCCCGCTTGCGTAAAGCCCTGTTTACCCGTGGAATGAAGGCGACCGCGTCAGTATTGCGAGCGTTGCTTTTAGAGAGTGGCACTTGCAGCCTTTCGCGGACAACGACGTCCGCGTCGTTTGGCAGCGTGCTAAATGAAATGAAGGAAACGGGAAAAAAAATTGGCTGTGAAATCATTCAGCGTGCGCTCACAGATGGAGTCGGAAAAGAAGCTAGGCGAGAGCAGCATGGCTGCCAGAATTTCGCAGTGACGTTCGACGTTCGCTAAGCCAAATGCGCATTCGCACGTCAATAAGTAATCAGAAAACGACTAACACTTGCGGTTGAATTAAGCCACGCGTGCCACAAATATAGCAACAGGACCGTTTTGCTGTTCGCAGAACGTATACGTTGAGTTTCGTTCCCAGTTCTTTATTTCTTCCATTTCTTTTAGTCTTTTTTTTCTTTACAGGGTCCTTGTCCCTCTTATTTTGCAGCGCCTACTGTTGCTCCAACATGGAACCCTAGTTCCATCGCAGCGGGATGTTGTCTGCATATTGGTCGCCCGAATGTTCGGGATCTCGTGCAAGGAATCACACGGTCGAACAGCTGTACAGTTGGCAATATTACTCTTCGGAACACGGTACGCCGCGCACTGCTACTACCACATCAGCCAGTGGCACTTAATTCTTGTGAAATGCCACGCCACTGGGTTGGGCGAAACGCGTGCTGGAATCCGTGCATTCCGTTTCATTTGTGCTTTCTTTATTTCTGAAGCACGCGCCACGCAGCCACGAGACTTCCCGTTGTGCGCTGCTACTCGCAGGAGGCGCAGCCTCTCGGAGATGCTCGTTCAATACTTTTGGCCATTCGGCCGGGAGAAAAACAGCAAAGAAGCCTTAACATCGTAACGAACTCCCAAGATGCGGCACGACTAATCACCGCTGGCAGAATACCCAAACAGCTCAGATACATACTGCCGCAAAAAATGGGAAAGTTCCACAATATCACACGAATCCCGGAACATGAAGGATTGGAAGGGAATGAGGCGACCAATGCGGCTGCATGCGTGTGCACTGACATACCATGCAGCCGACTTGACCAACACGCGTCCTTACACGGCGCCCACCCATGGTGAAACTCTCCGCATAGCCCGGCAACTGAGGGTTCAATTCCCGCATCCACGTAAGGACCTCACGTCCTCGGAAGCCCAAATACTGCGAAAAATCCAGACCAATACCTACATGCACAAATCCAGATGGTCCAAGATGCTGCGACACCAAAACCGAGACCTTTACGAAAAATTATAAGAAATGCGGCGAGACATCCACGCTGTTCCACGGGCACATGGTGGCGTGTAACAGCGTCCAATCATATGGGTAACAGGCACCAGCAACTCCTCAACACAGCCTACTACACTGGATACATGGGAGGCGGCCCTGGCAAGCACATCTCTACAGGACCAACTCAACCTGCTGGAGAGAGGGAAGACAGGCGCACTAGCCACTGGGTCCCTGGACCTAGGGTTCCACCCATGAATACCACTCCCCGCTATCCCCTACCCCATTCCCTGCTTTTCCTATTCCTCAGCAAAGTTTGTTCAATCAGTCAGCCCGTTTTTCACTTAAAAAACAAACAAACAATATTTGTGCGTTAAAGCTGTTTATACGGCGTTGTCATATATTAGTCCAAATAACCCCAGCCTACACCGAGGAACAGTGTTTTCATTGACTGTTGGGACGGGGTCTTCTTCTGGCATGTGCTGCAACGTACGCTGAAAAAAAGATCTGTCAATCGATGCCCATGGTATTCGGTATTTGTCCGTTGAACATGATGATGATGGCGTTCCTCTAGATCTAATAATGTTACTAGGTCTGCAGAGTGTATGGAGATGCCGAATGGCCATCCGTCACTCGGACATTGATGCGCGCCCAGTAAATGAGTATTTCCGAGAGGCCATATTCTCTTTTCCTGAAGTGCAAAAGGCACGCCAATGTGTTCCAGACTGGTTGTCACAAGTGGAGAAGTTAACAAATATGAAAATATTTTAGCAGTCAGCACTGTATCCTAGAGTGGAACAGTGATTTCATGTCTTAGTGTAATGGGTTTGTTTTGTTGTTGTGTATTATGTTTGTAACAGCGGTTCTTGTCTGGAAATTAAAAAAAACAGTCCTGTCAGGATGGCCGAGTGGTCCAAGGCGCTGCGTTTAGGTCGCAGTCCGGTCTTCTGGGCGTGCGTTCGAATCCCACTTCTGACACGTGCTTCTTTTTTCTTTGTTTTCAACCGTGCCCGCTGGTTTCTTCATACGGCATTTTACGGTGGTTACGGCAACTATGTATGATTGGAGTACATCTTTTTCGCAAACCTTTCTTTATTGAATGTAGCATCTTTCCTTTGCCGTTGCCGGTGAGGCATCATGGCGAGGACGATTAGTTGCGGCTCAGTTGTTTCCTTATTAAGTGCGAATGCACTTCTTAAGCGACCCTGAATCACGCATCCACCGCCGTCCGTCCATCCGCACCACATACCCACTTAGGGCGATTGGCCAAGAAGAGTTCCTAATTTCTTTACCACATACCCACTTAGGGCGTTTGGGCCCAAGAAGAATTCTTTCGCATCACCCGTGCATTCCCACTTCCCCATCGACGACTGCTGCTTCGCCAGGAGCGGAAGTCGGGGCGAGTACTGCGGCGTCTACCTCGTCGGTCACGTCTACGCGAACCTCGTGTCGCACGCCGTGTCCACCTCGCTGGTCAGGGACGAGTCGCCGTACAGTGCCGTCTACACCGACGCGTACTCGGGCGACGGAATCGCGGTCGTCACCCTCTACCTCGCGCCAAACATCTCGCGCGACGACGTCGTCGAATACGTGGACGCGGCGATGGAGAGTGTGGCCAGGCGCGTAAAGCCCTCGGACCACGTTTTCGTGGTTGTCGGGAGATTTTGGCGTGCGAAGGCGGGAGGGTTTGAGGGAACCACTTTCCCTCGCCCAACACTCCATGACGTGCCTTACCGCTAGACTCCCACCGGCGATGGAACGGCGTGCACACTGGTTCGCGGGGAACGTTGATACGCGAGGTCCCCAACAACTCGCCCCGACTTTCAGTCCTGCAAGCAGCATAAGCCCGTCGATGGGAAGTGGGAATGAAACAAGGTGATGCAAAAAAGAATTCTGTCGTTGGCCAATTTCGCCCTGTGGGTATGTGCGTAAGAAATTAGAACCAAGTTTCCAACGCGACTAAGGGGTATGTGAACCCCCGGATTGACACGGCGGTGGACGCGTGATTAAGGGCGCTTAAGAAGTGCATTAGCACTTAATATCTAAGGTTACTCCTAAGCATAGAACACTAGGCCTAATTCTCACGCTTTGATCCTGTTATGTCCGGGTTGCGGACCCGGCACACCCAAGCGCGGACATCGGCGCTAATTAGCGCGTTCGTCGGTATCGGCTCGTGCCACGTGCCAGTCCGCATTGAATACCGCGGTTCATCAACCCTGCGTCAACCGCACCCCTTCAACTTCAAGTCAATTGGAGTGACTTCAGCGGAAACAAGGGAGGCGAGCCTGGCGATTCTGACGAATGGTGCGATTCTGATGAATCGCACAGGCGATTCTGATGAATAGACACAGCAGAGGCAAGAAAGGAGACGACTTCGAAGGCGCGGGCCGTGGAATCGGTAATCGGCGAGCATCATGAGTCAAGCCCCCAGACGCGCCTCGTACTTGGAAAAAAATGTCTCCCCGTACCGGTGGCGCCATCGTATCCTCTCCCTCATGGTTACGTGGGCAAGCAACCATAACGGCTTCGCGCGAGGGCGGAGCCTATGTGCGTAAGATTGTGGGTCCGTGATTGGACCAGACATATGATTCAGATTGTTGGTCTGTGATTGGACCAGGCTTTTGGAAGTTGAATTCCCTGGGAGAACTGTAGGGACTTTAGCTTGAACAAAAAGGCGGTGTTGCGAGCCACCGAGAGTGGCTGTTGCTGGCTGTGCGCTTCATTCAAGGAACAGCATCAAAACTTGTATTCATCATGTAAATACGTGTACAGCGTTTTTCTTCATCAGCAAGCCTCGGTCCCCTGATCAACTTCTCCGGTCCCCAGTCACGCTATGAATTCCCGAACCCGGATTCGCAACAACTGGTGGCAGCGGCTGGATTGAAATCCCAACAACTAGTCGCTGCGGTGGGGTCTGACCACGCAACGCGCAACAATCCCTAACGTCGACAACCGGGGCCCATTTGGTAACGTCGTAGTCGTCGCACTTCGAGCTACGCTAAAAGATGAGACGTCGAAAGACCTTACGAAACATTTGGCTAAAGCCGCACCGCATAGCAGACAGCTGCTGCTGATGTTTGAACAACGCCATGGCTAGAGTGCCGTCCCGGCGGCATTCCAATTTTCAAAATTATAACTTGCGCAGCGCTGGTTCCGTCTTAGCTTCTTGACCCAATTTAAGAGCGGGGGTCGAGATCGGCTCTTGCATCGTTTTTTACATCGTTAGTTTCAATTATAATTTTCTTGGCTTGCGTTGGCTTGCGGTGTTTGAAATTGTTATTTTCTCTTAGTTAGGTGACGCTAGCTTATAGTTACGTAAAGTGAAGGAAGAAGTAGGGTCAGATGCGGCTTTTTTTTTTTTTTTAGAAAACTCCGGTGGACGTCGCTTTAATAGGAATGCTAGTACCTTCGAAAGGCCTCTAGACACAGCCTTCTAACAAATTCATGGGTACTCATTGCTCTAAATGTTTCTGGGATGCGATTACAAGTATTAAAGTCAACTTTAATACTAGTGATCCGCTGCCTGATACCTCGGCGCTTGAATTGTATTCGCAAGCAGAGCATCATGCTTCGGAGCATATCCAGTTGTTGTAGCAGTATATAGCTGAGCCACCAGGCGGCAGAGCAATAAACTTTTATAGGCGCAACCGTGTCCCGGAAATTTTTGATGCCTTGTGTATACCCTATGCATACCCGCAGTAATTGCACCAGCCACAGTAACGTTATTGACGGTATTGCCTACAAACGGGAATATGTATGCTCTGCGTGCGAACGGAGATCTCGCTGGGGCATGCACCAAGAAACCCAATGAATGAATCAGTCAGCCAATTACGTAGAGCAAGCATTGAGAGGGCTTACCGGAACAAATTTCGGACCATACTCTTAATAATGTACGTGTACTCTGATTCTAGCAAATTGCTATACGCACACGCAAAGTAGCACGAACCCGCAATGAAGGATTTCACAACGCATGTAAGCAGGAATTTATGCTGCGTTTGCACAATATTTTGCAGGCCCGGACGTCAAACTTCCTGTTGTGTGCTACAAATGAATCCTGCTGTAAATTTTTTTTCTGACGATCTCGCGGAGCATTAAAATGCACTTGAATGCGAAAGTTTGCCGGGGCATAGCAGTGTTTCAGGAGATGGAACTGGCGAACTCGTGGTGAAAGGACCCTTACAAAGACTAATTAGGAGGAGTTTGGGCGGAGCAATTGCCGGCATATCCAGCCTGGCTAACCCCACCTGATCCCACACAACAACCACTACCACCGCCATAAGATCTTTCAACTCGTCTAGAAAATCTCACCATATTCAAACGACCGGATCATGGATCAAAAGATATAAGCCATGCGTATCGCCGTGTATGTTATCAGTCGCCGTTGCTGTAGATTAGCCGACCAGTGCGAATGCAGTTGTGATGAACTCTGTGAACTCACCGAGCAAACAGAGAAAGTGAATTACGCATTTCGGCCTTGCACTTAATTATTTACTGGCAACGTTTAAAACTCCCTGAATTTCTTTTCGACCTATGGCGCACCCGGGGCTTGGGTGAAAGCAAGGTTATTGGCCAAACAGGGTGCTGAGCGCACGAGCGACGAAATACAGACGAAAAGCTTGTACTGACGTGTAGATTCCAGTTGAAATTGGAATGTACACGTTAGTACACTATTGAGATATTATCATTTCACGTATAGTGGACGCTAATCGTGATTACCGTCTGCAATCCTTCCAGTGCGAGTCGGTGGAAGCATCCTGTTATAACCGATGCAGGCGCTTCATTGTTCCCGCACACTATTTTCTTCCCACCTTCCCCTTTTGCCATGTAGGCCTAATTTTTCACCTTTTTCCGAAT
>CM023452.1:120402162-120518469 GCA_013339765.2 Haemaphysalis longicornis | reverse complement strand
TTTTGTCTGAATGGCCGCTTTACAACACATTGCTGCAAAATCACTTTCTACATTTCTTTTATTACTTCTTTCTTTCTCGCGCCCAAACCTCTGAAGAACCAGCACTGGTCCCAACAGGAGCAGCCTGTTCCCACAGCACAATGTCTGCAATCGCACGAAGAGGCTCACCGTTGAAAGGTTGCGCAAGCTCAACGTCGGACTCCGACACAGGGCCCACTCCGTAGTGGATGATGTCCAGACGGCAGTTCTGGTGCGAGTGATACGTGTCCAGGAGGTCCAGCACGGCTTCCACCGAGCCATCGACATCGGCTGAGGAGAAGAAAAGAAAAAGAGCAGTGTTGAACGTCTAGCTGTAATGCGTTGTTCAGTTCCATTCGCCGCTCGAGGCACGAAACTGCAACAACAGTTTACAACGGGGGAAAACTGGCTGCAGTGGCTAAGGCATTGTGCTGCTAATCCCAAGGACATTACGGGTTCAATGCCGGCTGGTGCCAATCATTTTTCAGATGGAGTGTGGGGACCATGTGGGTCCCTGGCTGCATAGACCCATTAGGGCTAACTGCCCAACGCCGCCAACACGGGGATGCCGCCTCAACAACAAAGTGCGCGCAAGTGCACGTGCAGTGCACGCGCAGTGCATGCTTTCCCATCGTAGTGACCGGCTTCCCCGCCGTTGCCCTCCTCCCTCTCTGGAGACCCTTCTTTCTCAACCGAGGTGACGTCAGAAAGCGGGACTGCCCTGCTGAGTGCTTTTCTGTGGAGGTCTGGAACCGCACGGGTCGGACAAAGGAGTTGGGGCTCCTCGACCCAAATGGGAGGAGAGTCTCCCCGCAGGAGACGGACCGAGTCGGTGGCCACAGAGCTCGTGGAGACTCCGTCTCTTGCCCGAGCTCAGGAGAGCCCATCCAGTGCGTGTTCGTATTAGGACCGAGCAATAAAGTGCGGTTTGCTGACATTTGTCTGGCTCCGAGCGCACCCTTGGCACCTCCCGATGAGTCGAACGAACCCTCCTCAGCGGCGTTCTCGTGACACGAGAGGATTGTGGCTTTGGTCTTGTGTTCTAGCCTGCGAGCCGGGTAATGCGGTTCATTTATAGCGGCGACCCGCACAGTATGGCACACAACGTGACCACAGGAGGTGATGAGCAAAAACGCCAGCGTGTGAAACATTTTGGTGCACATTATTAAAGGTCCCCGCGTAACCAAAAATTAATGCGGAGCCCTCCAATACGGCGCAGCTCATAGCCAAGGTGTAGCTTCGGCGCGTTAAACCTTCGAAATTTGATTTTTAAACTGTTTTTCCCCCTGATAAAATGTAGCGGTGAATACTGAAAATTTCGTCTGAAACTTGAGGGGAATTAATTTTTCTTTTCAATATCGTAGACTGATAACTGACTAGCACGAAGTAAAAAGCAATATGCCTAAACGGGAAAACAGTGCTCAAACAGGGCAAAGATGAGACACGAAGCAGTGCGGTCTCCTGTTTCTTTGTCCTGTGTATGTGCTCTTCTCTGTCCAAGCATTACGAACCAAACGGCCTGCGGTAAATGTCTAATTAAAAACCAGCATCCTGAATGCCATGCTGCTGTTGCTTGATACCGGCAGCACATGGTGCGCCATGTTGCCACCATTTGTTGTTCTTTCACAGAGATTCCAAATGGCCCAACAGTATACGTAATCAACCAAGGATGACATTCATCATCATGATGTTTGTGTGCAGTGTAGGGCAATGGCCTCTCTCATATTCCACCAGTCATCCCAGGATTGCGGCACCTTGGCCGACTCTTTGTTTTAAAATTTTCCCATTTCAAATGTCCTTGCAGTTAATGCTTTTCCCCCTATTTCTAGTCCTGGCTGTCGGCGGCCACTCTGTTACTCTTCCTGTCGAATTCCACCACCCCACATTATTTTAGGGGCTGGGGCTGTTGGCGCCTCCTGTCATAGCCGCCACCGTAATCGTCGCTTCATGTATTCACAGTTTAAAACACCAAGAAACTCGTTTATGCGTTGCACTAGAGCCTAACATGTACTTAAAAAACACCAGGATACTCATTAATGCCTCGCGCTAGAGAGCTTCGTGCTTCAAAGACACAGGACTTTTACAGCAAACCTGTATACCTCTACCCCCCCCAACAGTTTCACCTCCATGGGCACCTGCCGCGGTGGCTCAGTGGCTAAGGCGTTGCGCTGCTGAGCACGAGGTCGCGGGTTCGATTCCCGGCCGCGGCAGCCACTTTTCTGATGGAGGCGAAAAGCAAAAACGCCCGTGCGTGCGAGATTTCGGCGCACGTTAAAGATCCCCAGGTGGTCAAAATTAATCCGGAGCCCTCCACTACGGCGCGCCTCATCGCCTGCGTTGCGTCGGCGCGTTAAACCCTACAAACAATCAACCTCTGTGGGCAAAAATGCCAAGAGGCCAAGAATACACTTGCACACTGCATGCTTCACCGCTATCCAGGTTTCACGTTAGCGGAGATGGCCCGAGATTTTAAGAAGCTGGGTGCCTCCCTCACTGAGGACTGGACGGATACCTTTGCACTCCGTTGCAATATGTCGCATGGTTTCTGGCTCCCTGCTGCAATCTGCACGCAGTTCTTCCTGCACCTTCCTGCGGATAAGCTGCTATGACAGAATGCCGTGGGGCTCTACTTGGGTCCAGCGAGCGAGCTACGGCGACAAGGCGAGCCCCTAAAGTGGTGTGCCCTTAAAGAGACCCCCGTACCCTTGATGACGACGGGCAGGCAGGGGGTGTCGTCGACGGAGTACTCCTTGGGGCGGTTGGTGAGGCGCTTGCGCTTGCGCCGCAGGCCCAGGGAGCGGCGCTGCTCCAGCTCTGCCTTGTACTGCTCCAGGTGGCGCTGCACCTTGGCCTGGATGGCTTGGTACTCCTCCGCGTCGCGCTCGGCCCGCACCAGGGACTCCCGCCATTCCGTGACCTGCTGCGCACGCCTCTGCAGGTGACGAGGGGGGGGGGGGGGGGGGGGGGGGGGGGGGGGGAAACGCCGCTCTCAAAAAGGGGCCACCGCCCATCTCCTTCCTCCCACAGTTCCTTCAATAGGCTATACACCAGCTCTGAAACTCCAATTGAAACGTACTGTTCACTTACATTTCCACGGTTTTTCTTTTCATGACTCGCGGCAGCAGCCACAAGCACTTGAGTACAACTTTCTGCCAACAGACAACAGACTACTCAACATACGCCGTGCTTGCCCTGCTTGACTCCAGTGGAGGGGGGGCCAACCACAGACCAGCTCTTGATACATGGGTCCTATGGGGAACTTCGCAACTGGCGTATTTTACAGTAAAACTTGAACTTAATGAACTCGGATAGAGTGAATTACGCTTCATAGGAAACACTCAAAGTTCTTCTGCCATTACGCGTGTAAAATTTAATTTTTATAACGAACTAAACATTCAATATATCAAACTCTGAGCACGGGATTGGTCACCAATCGGCCACCAACACGCTTCTGCGCCAGCTGCGCCTAGCCTCCAGGCCACCATGCTGCCCGACGTGCTTTTGTGTGGAGCGTCTTGGACTTGGAGCTTGATACACTCTACAAACTAACATACTAAAGGCACATTCTTCCAGGCACGAACCTGTCGTCGCTTAGTTTCAACTAGAGTGAACTAGCATGTGGGTTCACTCTATTCTAGTTCACTCTGTTTCGACTGAGCGAATGAATTGCGACAAGCCACCGACGGCCTGCCAGCTGAACACCGGGCCAACTGATTCTGTCGGAGGGCCGGCGAGCCATGCAGTAGCGCAGTCAAGCCAAGCCATCTTGTTTTGGCATCATATGAAACATCAATCATAGGAAATCAGCAAGGAGGATACAGAGAGCAGGACAGCATTTCAGAACTGATTTCTCTACTGAATATAAAGTCGTGTAAGCGCAGTGAGACTGGCCGAAACATGGCCTAGACACTCCAGACTACAATTTGCACTAGTAATCCCGCAATGTTTACAAATCACTTCAGTGCCCTTTCAGGATAATTCACCGCGTCGAGTGCGGCGAAAAAAAGTCAAACGTTGCAGCTTATTTCAAGATTCCACGCATTTTAAGATGTACTACATTTCTCTGAAATAAAATTCTTTTGCAGTAGATTACTATTCATGGTGAGCGGCATGGTCTTTCTCTAGTTATCACATTTTTAATCGACTGCTCACACTGTTTGTAATGAATTTTGATATAAGAGGGTTCAGTTATATCAAACTGTACTTCATATAGGAAACAAAAAAATCACGCTGAATTACACTGTTCATTATAAACAGGTTCGACTGTAGTAACTTTGCTTGCTCCAGACTAGCAAGCTTCCTCTCTCGCTCAAAAAGGTGGTATACAGCCAATGCATTCTTCCAGCAATGAACCACTATGGGGCAGACACTTTGGGCTCCACTAAGCGACTTGAAAGGAAACTTGGATGGGCGGAATGGGCTATGTAAGGAAGAATGCTATAGGGGTCATGCTTAGAGGTAAGAAAACAGCTGCGTGGATTAGTGAACAGACTCATGTGGAAGACATTCAAGCTCAAATTAGGCAAAGAAAATGGGCATGGGCGGGACGTGTCAAGAACAGGTGGACCATCCGTTGAACGTTTTCTCCAACCCATCATGCTGCTTACCCATGATGAATGCAACAGAGGTTTGTGCAAGTGGATTCAGTGTTACTGCGTCTGCACTGCTTGCACGCCATCTGTTAGAGCCTGTTGTTTCCATTGTTCCTACAACAGCTTCAGGACAAGTTTTGCGTTTACTTATATCTTGCCTCTCTTCGACATTGTTTTTAAGAAGACGTTTTTCATCGGCTACCCAAAAAACCAGATTGTAGGTCCATCTCTGATTAAAGGCATGTTGCTACCATAAGGTATGTACTGATGTATTGCTTCAAACGTGTCTGATGCTTTCTTTTTGCTCACAAATGTCGACATGTATGAAGAGGGCCACCGGCTTGAGTAGTTTACGAAGGTTGAGCCTAAATACACTTTTTAACCAAGTGCCCTTTAAACTTTTGGCCGGCTGACTCAATCGGGTGGCAGACAGACAAAGAGAGCAACATTTCTGCGCTTAGGTAGCCCAAGAAAGACAATTGACTTTAAAATTACGGTGCAAATAAGATAACAAGGATTAATTAACGGCGACAAAACAAGGCATCGCGTGCAACTCCATCTATTCAAAGCATCATCTGCGGACACATGTGCACCGACCTGTGCGGTGCAAACAGTGTGAATGCGAGCATTTCTTTAGGCAGATACACATTATTTGGGCAAACAGTGCACCTGAATTCTCTTGCATGGCAGTGAGATCGACTTTTTGGAAACTTTACTTTGAATGTGGCCATTTCAACCCATTTCCACCTTTTCAACCATGTTTTATGACTGTGTGCGTGCCCTGCAATGACAGATCGTGTTTATACGAGACGAGATGTGGTCACCTCTGATTCGACTTCGATGATGACATCCCCAGCGGACGGAAGTGACCTCCAGCCAATCACTTGCACGGGCGTTCCAGGGGGGGCCTTCTGTACTGGCTTGCCCCACTCGTCAAACATGCCGCGAACCTTCGAAAAAAAAGCAAGGGAGACAAGAGTGTCAGAATGCGTGTCACTTTCAATGAAACGCTATGCTCAAAAGAAGCTGTGCTGCTGTTTAAAGGGCTTGTGACGCCCCATTTTAAGTCTGTAGAAAGCCTGCCGCAGGCTTCCTCTGTATGCAAGGACACTCAACATGAACTGCTGGGTACAGCAAATGTTTAATATGTATTTTAATTCGCTTCTAAGACATACTGAAACGCTCGCTCTGGAGATCGGGACCCATCACTAGCGCCACTAACCATGACTTAAATGTATTTCCAGCATAATGAGGTTTCAGTGATGTCATACCACGTAAGCGACCCAAGCGACGTCAACGTGAACTCCAGTTACCACAGCTAACTGTTTGGTTGGATCAGCAAGCGAGTGTGAGCGATGCACGAGCTCCATCCGCTGCGCTGTGAAGCACCATTCCTGGCTACTATTGTGTTATGGCCCTACGTAAGCGACTCAAGGGGATCCGTAAGTTTTCCAAAAGTTCCCAATAGGGGGAAGCAAGCGGTTTGGCGTGCTCAAGCGAGCGTTCCGGCACTCACTATGCTTTTTGTTCATGGACGACACGCCAAACGCAAAACAGGCGCACTGGGAAGCCACACCGTCGCTACGAAGCACAGCGGCCGGCGGACCAAGTGGCACAGGCCATTTCCCAGGTACTCTACTGTAGCTTTTTATCACTGGACCAAAAGCGGCCTCAAGGCCCGCAAACAAAGGCTGCACGTACCGCGGCAAGGGAAGTTAATGATCGAGGCGGATTGCCATTAAAAATTGTCACTAAACCCATACAAGCGCAATCGAATATGGAGTTAATAAAATCTGAGGTGGACTGTTAGAAACTGTAGGCTGACCGTAGAGACCATGTAGGCAGTGTAGCCAAACTGTAGGCAGACCTGTAGGCAGACCTGTAGGCTGCTCCCAGCGTGCCTCTTTTTACCCACTGCCTCACGCGTCGTTCTCTAGCTGCAGCAGCAATTTGCACTTGCAGGGCCTGTATCACGTCCATGGCTGCTTTTTAATTAAGCGGCTGACGACATCAGTACCTAGGGGCATTCGCAGAAACTGCCGCCTATGTGGAATCGACAGTGCTGTGCTCTGCTTGGCCGCTCTGCTCTTTGGTAGAGATTGGCAACTGCAAACAGTGATATCCGTCTGACAGCCGCATACTCTGTGTAAGTGAAGGAGCTGGCCAAGCGGAAGTCCACCTGCGATGACGCCACAACTTCCCTCAGATTTCTCCACTGAAGTGCTCTCTTGTGTGAATACCGCATAACGTGAGTGCGAGAGCAGATGCCGCAGTAAAGTCGCAGCATACCACAGCCCCGCATGGCAGACACACCGGGCAGAGCATTCTCGCACCACTTTGACGTCACTGAAACAAAATCGGCACCCATTAACCGAAACCGAATCCTGTTCACGTGCATAGTGTGATAATAAATTTACTCGGAATATGTGACTGTGAGAGCGCGTATCATTCTTTCTAAAGCAATACGAAACGTTTGAGGCAAAGAACGCACAAGAAACAAATTTGAAAGCCCCTTTAAAGGGTTCACAAAGACAAAATACACCTTAGTTCAGTTTCAAAGAAATAGCCTTCGGTAACTCACTCACTTCCAGTCTAGCCATGAAAGACATTCTAAATTGAAGTAAAAAGTGCGAGAAATATTCAAAAACTTGCAAGTTTTGCGCTACAGTGATGCAATATAGGCAGAAGTGACGTACTGTAGGCGAGCACTAAAATTAGTGCGACCAATGTTTGAACTGCACGTTCACATTCCAGTGACACGAACAAAAGGAACTAGAGGCCCCACGACAATTGCCCGATCGAGTTTCTCGGTGGTGGCTCACAACAGTGGCCGCCAATCGCACAAACAAGATTCTGCGGTGTGATAGCGGAAACTCCGGAAAGTGGCCGGGCAATCATCACTGGTTCACCCGCTTTCCCTAATATCTCAATTACTTGTGCTATAAAGTTTGTGGCAAAATGGGCACCGTTATCATCACTACAAAGCAGTCTTTCAAGGGAACCAAACTTGTATTTTGTCTTCATGGTTCCTTTTAAAGGGGCCATGCAGACAAAACACAACTTTGGTTCATTCGAAAGATTGCCTCGTTAGAAGCGTACTGACAACCACTTTTACGTAAACTTGTGTCAAATAAGCTATGTATTAGGAAAAAGGGAATGGCCATGCAAACCCACTACTAGCTCGTTTCGGCAACCGCTTAAGTGCATACCAGACAGCTCTGCGATTGGCTGACGCCAGCAAAAGCAAACGCCAATTAGACAGGGCTTATTATAAACTTGCCAAACGAGCTATTTGCGCTTAAATGTATTGCATTTTCAATAGGGATGGGGGGTATAGCATTTGAGTTCGAAGCGAATTGAAGCGAATAGTGTTTGGTCGAATAATTCGCAATGAATAGTTCGAATAGTACACCTTGCAAAGGTCACAAAGACAAATGACAACTTGTGACCTGACTTCACATTTTTTCGAATATTGAACTCACGTAGGCCGCATTTGTGAAAACTCTACCAGTTGAAAATGATTGCAAAATTTGACACACACTTCCTTTGCTGTATTCACAGTTTTCATGAAGAAATGCCTGTTGCGCCACATGCCTAGGTGCAGCAGTTTGCCTGCATTCACAATTTAAGCGCCGCCTAGAAACTCGAGTTAAAGCGCGCTAGAAGCTCCGTTAAAAAAGTATTGTAGCCACTAGTATCCCGGCGTAGCCAACAAAGCGCAAGTGGCTGGCACCATTTTGATAGGCTCGCTAGTGCGGCGTACTCGCCTGCGAGCATTCATGGGGATGCCTATTCAAAATGGCGGCCTGCTACAAGTTCTGCGGCTTGGTGCCGCATCGGAAGCGGGCTGCCTCGTTTCAGCCTGTTTTCCTACTTTTTTTAAGCTAAAGTGTGGCGGGGCCGAACTCGTCGAACCTTTCAAGGACCAACTGGCCCGTGCCCCTTTAAAGGGCCATGGTCCAGCGTTGGGTCTTGAGATTGCCTGGTTAACATATCGGAACGCTTGACGAAAACTTGCTTCAATAGCTGCCTATTCAGGAAAAAAAGGAATGGCCATGACCCATAGCTAATTCCCGCAACAATCGGGCAATTGCAGCCTGCATTGGCTGAAAGCCGGCAAATCAAAAGAAATTAGACGGCTTATGCTTGCCGCAAGCTATTCGACATTAATTATTCGCATTTTCAATTTACAGCAGTAAGAATGGTGAGGTAAACAATGAAAGTTACGAAAACGCACGTAAGCATAGAAGTATCGATGCGCCCTGCTGTTGGTACTGGGCACACTATGCTTGTTTTAGCTGCACAGCAGGCCGCCGCTTTGGAGTCGCTTACACGACACTGGCTGATTGGTGTAAGCGACGGTGTCTTACGTGACCCTGTTTGTCGAGGATACCCCATGTTTCACGAAACGATTACTTTCTACTGTACCATGGGTGAGTGTGGTAGCGCCATGTGGGAGGACTGATGGCAAGCAAGGCTGCCGAGCCGAATGACGCAGTGGAAGTTCGTTTGAATATGCACACCTATGACTTCATTGCTGACATCACGACAACACACGATTTAGCAGGAGAATCAAAATTTTAACCTATATAATTTGATTAATTTCTCAGTGAATACGGCATCATTTTCTGCCAGACAAGCGGTGGGGGGGCACTTTAAAACGAAATCTTTCGAATAAAACAAACTTGTATTTTTTCTGCATGTCCCCAGGTCACCACACAGCAGCTTACACAGAATATAGAATGCATCAGTGTATGAACGATTTGATTAAGCAGTCAGTAAATATCCAACTACCCTCACCTTTGCCCAGGACTGACCGGCAACTAGGTAGGCTCCTTTCCTCAGCGTACCGCGTTGCACCAGGGCTGTCGACAGCTTCCTGCAAGCATTCGCGCCCACATAAACTGCATTGATGACAACAGTCTGTGCAATCGATACACACCTTTCGTGCGTACTACTGGTTACTCAAATGTGTTTGTGAAATTTTGGGCTGTATGAGCAGAAATCTCCAAAGTGAGCAGTAAAGCTGTTCCTAGCCTCCAACCGCCGAAAAGCTTATTAGCAGACATCCATCTCATACACCCTGCTCAAACCTAATGTTGAATCCATGCTCAAAAATAATAAATATAACAAAACTGAACGTCTTGAAGTGCAGAGGTGCGCTGCCTGACATGAAACCGTGCAACGAACAGGGGGAAAATACACAGGAACAGACGAGGTGAGCTGCAAACTAACAACTGTTCATTATCGTGAGAAGGGGAGTGGTTATATACCAAAGCTTTCATAACTAAGGAATCGATATGTCACATCTTGCATTTATCAATAAGTTGAATTTTTTCGAGTGTGTGGTTATATGTGAAAGATATATAATGGGGGTGGTTATTTATACAAGAAACGGGTGGTTATGTCTTTCATATATAACTACCACCCTTCTCATGGTAATAAACAGCCGTTAGTTGGCGCCTCACCTCGTTTGTTCTTGTGCACTTTCCCCCTGTTCGTCGCATGTTTTCGTGTCGGGCAGCGCACTTCTGCACTTTAAAATGTTCAGACACGACCAACTGGCCCACTTCCAAGCCTTGCTGAACCTTATAAAACTGAGCTGCGAATTTTAGTGAGCAACAACCCTGTGCCCCTCTATTCCACAGCCATGGGCTTTACCCTTTATTTGGGCGATGAACGGGACTCGAAATGGATGACCCGAGCTCCCTGAACCAACCCTCAATGCCGCCTGACAAAATGGCAGGCTCGATTTCCACACAATTCTTTGGATTTTAAAAGCTGCTGCTCTGTTGTGAGAGCACTCAAGAGATAGCAGAGAACCCCACCACTCGTAAAGGTGTTTGTAGCATTTGCTTTCGATTCCTGTTTTTTTTTTTTTGTATTATTGCTCTGTGGCCATTAGTTAATCACATCAAATACCAGTATTCTTGCTTTGCAACACTACGTCTTCCAGCTCTAAGCTCGCAAAGTTACTTTAAAACTTGTAAGATTTGGTCCACATCAGCCTCTCACGCAACTTAGACCCGCAAGCAGAGTGCACGAAAGTAGCTGGTCAGCTGTCTCTCTTTCTTGATTCTTCATCATCATCATCATCATCAACAACATCATCATATCTAGGTTTACTGCAAGATGGAAGCCCCTCCCATAGATCACCAGCCACTCTTGTCCTGCGTAGCCTAAACCCGTCTTTCACCCCTGAATGTTCTTATATCAGAAGCAAAGAAACGTCATGTTAAGATAACCATAAGTGCTATTCTGAAGGGGCAATCTTGAGTTGGAGTGTAGTTGTGTGCGTTATTTCTGCGGCCCCTTAAATTCATAACGCTAACACTATTAGTCCATAAACAACTCAAGCACGTTTAATTCATAACTGCAATGTAAAATGCCCGTCTTGTTTCGAAACAATTATGTATTTCTGGCTGAATGTCATGGCAAGTCGAATTATTATGACGGCACTGTTTTTGTTTTTCTTTTCGACATAAAATTCGGAATATTGGACTAAACGCAGGCCAAGCAGAATGTCATTGCAAATCAAATTATTGAAGTGGCACTCTTTGTGCCGTTCTTTCTGAAATAAAACTGGGAGTATTGGACTAAATACAGACCAGCTTACACATGAGTTACTACGGTGTCTTGGGATGTTCCCTGCTTACCCTCTGTGCTGGTCTGTCATGGATTCAATGACCACGCCTTCGACAAGGCCCTTGGGGTCAGCCTTGATTTCCATCAGCTCTGCTTGTGTCACGATTGTCTCCATCAGCTTGTCCAGGTTGGTGCCCTGTGGTGTAGACATGGGAAGGAGATGACCTACAATGTGATGAACCTTTTCCTTGGCAAGCTACACGTCCACATAACAAGGAGAATGCTGCTTTGAAATATGGACTTTGAATTCAATTACCTGCACAGGCATTGTTCAACTTGAATATGAGACTTGATTATCTACACGTGCTCAGTTTTAACACCTGTCAGAATGAAACGTTGCCACTTCATCACACGCCATGCATAGCTTACGTCACATACTAAAGTCCATCACACCTGCCCAGCCTTCACTGAAAGGTGCTTGCTTTTCTCAACAGTTTATTTTCTTCAAACACCTACTGCAATGCTCCGCTTCAATACCACCCCAGCAGCAACAACAACAACAAAATAACACACAGATTGGCGGGGGTTAGGGGGGAGGGAAGCACTCAGAGTTTATTGTTTGTCAAACGATTTTAAACAACACGCTGCGATCAACAACACTTGGGGAAACAATGACGAGAACACAAAACTCAGGAAAATTTCAAATTCAAAGCCCCCATTTCCTCCACCCTGGTACGAAGTTCTCAGGATTGCATGATGTACTTCAAGCACAACAAGAGGACAGTCCAGTCAGTGCACTGACTCAATGCCATCATGCAAGAAACGGAACTTGGAAATCGCTGACCAAACAATAGATAACCTAACATGATGGCTCACTGTGTAATAAGAGTATGCTGCTTGATGGCACAACCACGGGCTCTGCTCTTGCTTCTTGCAATAAAACTTGACTAGAATTGCAAAGCCTGAGCTGTTGCAATAAATACGACAAGCACAGACCATAACAAACTGCTAAAACCTTAAAAACAACCAACCAAGGTACATTTCCACTTCTCTATAAACGCCTTCTTAACAATGACAACAAGGCTTCTGTAGAGAAACCAAAACATCTCTTCGCTGTTTGTTTTTAAGGTTTTAGCAGTCTCTTTTGGTATGGGCCTGTCATTTCCACAGCAAGATGTCTCATCACGACCAGATGGCTTTCCGTCAAACCCTCAACTTTAATTATTTGAGTTCAGATGAACCCTTTGAGCTCCTCTGAAGAGGTGGAGGGCCCACTTGGCCCACAATCCCTGCCATTTAAAATGCCACCACAATGTCAGGGGAGCAACGCAGAGAATAACACCACATCCACGTAGGCTTTGTCTCCAGCTGCTTGTTAATCACCCCGTGGCCAGAAAATGACGTCATCTAGAATTTCATCCATGACATGTCCAAACGGCAAGCCCACAAAGCCGCTTTCATTTGTGGCTGCTTTTGTCACTACCGGTGAGTCACCCTCATCAGTCTGCAAGCGGCCGTGAAGGCAAAACACAACTTTGTTTACTTTGAACAGAACTAGTTTTGGTAACTCACACAGTTGCATTCCAGCCACGGGAGACTTTTTTTAAACCCCCCAAAAAATTGCAAAAAGTACTGCCAAATTTTATGAATTTCATGCTACAAGGAGGTGCTATGGGTGAAAGTGACGAACTATGGACCACCACTAAAAACAATTATATCAGTGGGCGTCCTCGAGTTACCAGTCCTGGACGGTCTGTGGGGAGTCCGAGTAGTGCACTCGAACCGGAGGTGCTCTTTGACCTCAAAGCCCTCGCGCCATTAACCACGATCACCACCCATATGAATACATAGGAAATTCGAGTGCCAGATCGCATCTCGGGCAGTGCGCAGACGATCCGGGACTGATAATCGAGGAGGCGTTGTATTTTAACTGCACGTTAGCGTTGAAGCAATACAATCAAACAGACCTGAAAGCCCCACTACAATCGCCCGGTTGTGTTTCTTGGGGATGGTTTAGGCTGGCAGCCGCCAATTAAACAAACAACATTCTCTGATGTCACAGAGAATATTCTGGAAGGTGCTTGGGCAGTCCCAGTGCTCCGTGTAAAATTGGTGTCATCGTTATCAGGACAGAGCAGCCTTTTTAACTAACCAAACTTGTATTTTTCCTCCCCGCCTCTTTAAAGAGTAAGGCAGCTGGGCGAGCCACTATGACGACGGCGATTATGAGTCGGGGTTTTCTGGCCGAACGCTGACAAAGGCAAAGAGTGCCACGACCATAATGTTAGGCCTTTTGAGATGCTTTGATGGGTGCGATGTTAGATGAAATGTGTTACGATTCAAAAAGTATGAACCCTAGCTCAGTGCTTCATTCCATCGACCTGTCATTCACGCCTTGTGCTACAAAGACACGACGTACCTTCAGTGCGGAGATGCAGACGTACTGCGTGTCTCCCCCCTCGTCGTCCATCTGAATGCCATGCACCATTAAGCCCCGCTTCACTTTTTCCTGTAAGAGAAGGTAAAACGTGGAGCATCCCCTTCAGACATTGGTTTTACAATCGTTGATGTCGTTTGCCTCATGGAACGCTCCATTACTCACAATGTCAGCTGCAGGCTTGTCCATTTTGTTGATGGCAACAATAATCGGCACTGCAACGGGAAAATAAGCGCAGTGTCTTTCGAGCGTTGCAGTGATGCCACACGTGTGCGAAGCTGTTAATTAAGGGACACTAAAGGCTGAATGAAATGTTGTTTCAACCGAAAGATCACTCTCAACTTCTGTTCGACGAGCAAGGATGCGTTCTTTCCTGATAAATCCGCAAAGAAAACTGGCATTTCTCTCTCTCTCCTGCTTCCCTTTCATTTTTTCATGACGTAGACACGGCGTCACAAAATAGGAGTGAGGCACGGTGCAGTCCAGCAACAGTAGCTTTCACGTCTCCAAGCCGTGGCCAATGACTGAGAATGTTTCTTTGACCGAGTAGGCTCGCTTTCAGTTTTATCACTCGTCACCGACCGAACAGAAAACGGTCTTCACTGGACCAGCGGCCATTGTGACCGCCTATACCGAATACCCAGACTTTACGCCAGCCGCGAACGAATCGGCGAAAAGCGCCGTTCGAAATATCGCGCAAAAGCAGCTGCCCGGCTAGGCGTAGCTCAAGCGGCAGCCTTCATCTCAGCTCGTCCGGCAATCACGTCCATCTTGTATTCTCTGGTCTCATGTAACGCGCCAACCTGGCGTGAAATACACACTTGCTTCACGCAGCTGTCTCAAGTAGTCTTCGTGGCTGAATGGCCGAACTTCGGGGCAGCTCCACGCGGCCCAAACATAACAAGGGTAGAGCTATGCGCGCACGATGTACGGATTATTTATCAACGCTGGCTCGCAGCAAGCGGAAGAGAACAAGTTTGGATCGGTCGGAAAACCCCCTGCGGTAAGCACCCTAACCATCTTGCTCCATTCCGTAACCTTTCACAACCTAATTAATTTATTTAATTGTGGGATTTAATGGCTGACGCAATGCAGGCGATGAGGTGTGCCATAGTGGAGGGCTCCGGATTAATTCTGACCTCTTAGGGATCTTTAACGTGCGCCGAAATCTCGTACACACGGGCGTTCTTGCTTTTCGCCTCCATCAGAAAAGCGGCCGCCACGACCGGGATTCAAACTCGCGACCTCATGCTCAGTAGCGCAATGCCTTAGCCACTGAGCCACCGTGGCAGGTACCTTTCACAACCGATAAGATTCGAAATGGGAGCGGGCACGCCTCACCGACAGCCAGTAACATCCGCGCGTGGAGAATGGATTAGAAGCTCAGGCGTGCCGGGTTGCCTGAACACCTGCAGTGCAGCTTGTCACTTTCTTCTTTCCTGGCTGCTTGCACAAGCTAAAACAATCACCGTGGCAGGTTTTTGGCTTCGCTAATTGGACACCCATGCTTGTTTAAAATGAAACTGAAAGCATGATGGCTCACGAGCATGATGGAAGCAGCCTGTATCCCAGTGTGTAAAATCTGTTGTCCGCATTTTTAAATTACTCCAGCTCACGGAAAGCTTTGACTTGCATTTATTTCATGTGCTTGCTCAACCACCTCAGAACAGTTTATTTTCGGAAAAACATTTATAAATGCTTCTCCAATCAGCTCTCACCGTGCACCCACATTCTGACATCACAAACCGTAGCACCTGAAAGCGTGGGTGTGTCGGCACTTGTTTCCACGTTTTTGGAATTTTCTGCCTTATTAAACAAAAGGACCGCACACACACTTAGGAACAACTGTGCATACGTTGTAGCGATCAGCAATACAGTAGACTCCCCTTAGGACGACCTCAAAGGGACTGTGAAAATTTGTTCATATTATCATACATTAGTCTAAACTTTTTCCTTACGGCGCCATAAGGACACGGAGTTCCCACGATTTTAAATGTCCCGCAAAAGCCAAACACGGCGCCTGGTGGACAATTAGCGTCATCTGGCGTGTTTATTGACAACTCCTTTTTCGATTCTATTCTGTTTTGTCGACATCTCGCGTGCGGAGACGCCGCCGAGTAAAATTTGAACCTGCGGTAGTGGCGAGTTGTGTGAAAATGGTGTCCACTTCACAGCGCATTCCGCTAAGGCAGACAGCTGCGCAAGGGACTGCTGCTGATTTTTGTTACCACAGCAGCAGTGATGACTCCGCCAATGATGTGGATTCATTAGATTTGAGTTCTGATGAATACACTCCCATTCAAGTGCCTCAGGTAGGTTCGTTTTTGACTTCGGGCTGTATTTGTAAACAAAATGTGCTTCCTATCTGACGACTGCGGTTTTACATTGATGTGTAGGGTCTGGACAACGTACGGCGGGGATATTTTGCCAAATGCACCACGCCGTATCGCGTTATCACCCCCAAGATAGCCTGGCGCTTGTGTCAGATTTGCACTATGGAGCGATGCGCGACGCTTCTCAAGAACACTGGATTTTCTTTCCGTGCTTTTTACTACTGAAGTGAAAAGGATTTTGTGTCAGAGCACCAGAAAGTGTGCTTAGATGCATATTTTAGAGTGACCGACTTACCCTCGATTGGCTTCAAAGAGTGGCAAAGCCGTCAGTTCCGCTAGGTTGACGGGCCCGCAAAGATCCAAAACTTGGTGTGCAACGTTGATTTAGTAGTATATATTGAATCATAGCCAAGAAATGTAGGAACAATTTTTGTATCTTAGAATTCCTAAAATATATTTTTAGGCTCAGTACAATTGCCTATATACATTGTGTGTATACTTTCGTGAATTTTTTCCTTATTACTTGACCAATAACGTGTATATAATTAAACCTCTCCCAAAACTGCTGCTGTGTGTTTGGAAGAGCAATCTACAAGCTACAATTTCATGCATAGCAATGCTAAATGTGTCCCCTAGCTCAGGAGAAAAAATAGTTTTGTGGAAGCCTTCAAAATCGGCCGTCTTTGCGCCGTAACGAAACAGTTAGGCAGAGGTTTTTTTGCATTGCGGATGTCACAAGAGAGCAAAAGTTTTCTTGTCTTAACCATGGAGTTTGTCTTAATTCGAGTTTGTCTTAACGAGAGTGTACTGTATAGACAAAAACACGGATGCCGTCACAACACTGCGATAAAGAAAAAAAAAGACCAGAAACGTAAAGAAGAAAAAGCATGGAAATAAGAAATGATGCACACGACGCTATAGGCAACAACACGCTGATACTGCAATCGCTGACATGCGCCATCCACGTATTTGAGTTCCTTCAGCAGTAGCACAACAGAGGGCTGACTAACACAATTTTAACCCCAATTTGCTATCATGTATGCCTCAAAAATATTTCGTTTTCTTTGTCTGTACTGCAGTGCTGTGACATCGTTCGTGTTTTTGTATATATTGCATACTGCTATAAAATACGCACAGTTGTCAGCCGGTGACTACACTGTCTTTTTTCTTTCCTGCTTGTCCCAGCGCTGTTTTCACTCGTATTTCATCAGGCAACTAGCCCAAAATCAAGCTTTAGTCAGAATAGCACAACTCAATCTAAGACAAAAAAAAGTAGCCTGAAACTTGTTCCCTTCCAACACTACATTTCATCACCACTAAATCAGCCCACCAATGTGAAAAAGAAGTGATTAAGTGGCAGAATAAAAAACAACAGTCTCACGCAGTCTTTATACTCTGAGCCAATCTGCAGACTACTGTTTGCTACTCGCAGTCAAATAGCCATTAAAGCAACAACAGTGTACTCTAATATTCATATATCAACACTACCTTAATTACAACTTTAATCACTACCTTAATCACAATTTTAAAAAAAAAAAAGAAGAAGAAACTGCGTGCTTTAGGGGAAGCAGGCAGCACTGCCTGGTGGACTATACCGTTGGCTTCCCGGGCGTATCGTATGGACTCGACCGTCTGCTCCATCACTCCGTCATCCGCCGCAACCACCAGGATGACGATGTCGGTTGCCATGGCTCCCCGCTCGCGCATTGCCGAGAACGCCGCATGACCGGGGGTGTCCAGGAACGTGATGCAGTCTTTTCCCGGCAGCTTCACTGCACAACGATGACAAGAGAATGTCCCTCAGTGTGCATGCCCATGGAGTACTGACACTAAATTTCTCGCTTTTGGTTTTTATGCTGTAAGGGTTCAGTTCAGTAATTGCAAAAATCGAACCAAAAGTGGTCAGCCGCCAGCGTAGAATTAATTATAACACATTTATTCCAGTCGGTTTCTGATTCGGTCGTCGCGCGCCCAACGGCCGTTCAAATGCAGGACGGTGAACAGCAAAGACGTTGAACACGCAAAGTGCGCAAAGTTTACAAGCATTGCTCACACAGGTACACCCACGTCTCCTGCCCAAACGAATACCACCGAAAACAGCAGTGCAGGATATCGTTTCCGGTTACAAAAACAACTATATGACGTCACCCTGAACCGGCCAGACACGCCGGCCAATGTTTCGTCATGCCGAAAGCGATTTCGCTAATGCTGCCGATTTGTGGAACCTCGCGGCCGGGAAAATCAAAATCGATTTTAGATGTGATTCCGGCCTCGGATCGCTGCAAAAATTTCTGTGAGGCATCTGTACAAACTACTGAAGCCAATTATATCATTTTTTAGGCGTCCAAATTTGGTGTCAGTAATCCTTTATTATGCCTTACAAGCTCGATGAAACACGAGGTCAGAAAAAATTGCCCGGCGAACTTAAGGCTCCGTAAGAGGATGTGCTCCTCAAAAAATGAAGTTTTTCACACAAGTTTTCAGTTTTGAAATTTTGCCAGTAAAAGTACCTTTGTAGATTCAGCTACAACTTCACATGAGATCGAAGCGAAATTCGAACGAGAAGTTAGTAAAAATCTATTTTATTCAGTCACGACGGCTCGAGAAGCGCTACTTTCGTCACACATCAGCAGCTTTCGATGGAATGCCGGCGTCACCCGCCATTGCCGTTTGCTCGGAGAGGAAGAGTAAGCCTCCTTCTAACCCGTGGCACCTCCTACAGTTTCGCATCATGGCGGAAAAAAATTTAAAAATTCACGTTGCGGCGTCTGCTTCAACCGTTTTTACTGGACCTTTAAAAAGTTTCGAAAGCATTTTTCTTCATTTGCGCCTTACAGCACTGTTTACGCTGTGTGCTACACATTTTGAGTACTTCCAATGGTCAGATTTAAATGAAATTTCACACATAGCCTCTTCAAGGTGTGTACAATGTTGATATCTATACGCATTCCAAATATCTCTTATACATACTTGCAAAAATTTAGAATGTTGACTCATAGCACTCATAATAAATACTATTGCTCTTGCTAAATTTTTTAACAAATGTAGGAATTATCTGAATAAATTGTCTGTAGTTTTTGACGTACTACCTTACCTAAGCAGAAAAATGAGCTATTGCAGGCTGCTATCAACAAACATTTATTATGAAAAAAGATGTGCATAAGAAGACCTATATTGCACTCTTGAGGACTGTCTCACTCAAAAATTAACAAAGCTACATGAAAACTAACAACACACTTGGAATCAGCATTAAAAACACTACCTATGACCAAGGTTTTTTTTAAGGTGAAAGCCTGGCGGTACTTGTCAAAGACTTCTCTCCTGCCACAAATCGTTTTTTCATTTGTTTCTTCACTTTTGGTTCTCCGTCTTTTGGCACAAATTACGTCTGAAGGTACACTGGCAATTTGATATTCTAATCCACGCATGTAAACTGACAGGCGAAAAAGGACAGCACGGACAAGCCCTCGTCATCCTCCTTCGCTTCCCGTCCAAAATTTTGCACTTGAAGCATCGGGAATGGCCCGACTTCCCCAGAATCAAAGTTCTCCGTGGGTGGAATGCACCTGCCCCACTCTCGGACCATCACATTTGCCTGTCGCGTGACATGACGTCAAAGCTATGCATACTGGGCTAAACTCTCGTTCCACAGCTGACAACCTGCTCAAGTAGCACAGCGGTAACGCAATCGGCTCCTACTTTGAAGACCTGGGTTCAATTTCCATGGAAACTTACTCGGCTTTCAAAGTGAGGCCTTTCTTATTGGGATCGATGGTGTCCTGTCAAAAAACTGACCCATTTCCCCATAGACCGGTGGGTCGACCGAGAGGCTCTGATAAGAACTCTCGACACACAGCGCGTGCATGAAACCGGGCCTCCATTGTGTCGAAAAACGGTCACTTGAAAATCGCAAAACAGGAACGGTTCTAGATAGATAAGGCAGTAGATGCATCGATTGTGAAGGGAGAGTAATATGGTACACGTTTATCTCATAAACCACCTATCAGTATACATTTAGATAATTCGTAGAAGCGTTTACTTACTAGTACGCAATAAACTGTCCAATAAACGTTTGCAATTTGGGTTTTAAAGGTTTGACAATCAATTGGACGCACTTTCAGCAACGGTTGCATGCATTCTCAACTTTCTTCAGGAACGGATGGTGATGTTTTTTATTTACTCGTCACAGTGGAGGCCCCCCTTTCAGTACAAGACAACAAGAGTGCGAGTTTTTAGTTTTTCACACATTAAGGCTTTCAACTAAAAGGAAAACACGAGTGCACCCTTGATAACTAATAGCTAGGTAAACAGAGAGGCTGTGTTGCTAGGTTGAGCGAACTTCAATAATACCTGTGCAACACACGTACTCGAAAAATGACATTAAGCACTTAATGCTTTAAGCTTTAGTGTCATTAATTCACTGCGACAACCAAAAATCTAATGCCATTCATTCTAATATCATTTTCGGTTTAAGGAGTTCACCACAACCCATTCGCCTTCACAAACGCCTTAAATCTGCCTACTCTCGAAAGTCATGAGCGCCAATTGAAAGTAACAAAACTCTCAGCACCAGAGTGTGGATGCGAAAACGTAGCTGAACTTCGAAATAAAACGACTTTTTTTTTTGCTTTCTCGGTGGTGAAGTTCCAAAGAAAACAAAGTTCACCAAAACAGCGGCAAAAGAAAAAACATCGTGTGTCTCGTCGTTTCAAATTTTCCAGATTGGGCTACCGCTGGCAGGTGATACCGGCTGCTGAAGCCACTTTTAGAAACAGCTCACACTGTTTTTTAGAAAGCACTATTTCTCATAACGTTTTCTTCCGCAAAAAAACATTTTTAACCCTTGAAGACGCTATTCAGTACGTTAAACAATTCTAAAATATCAATGGATTTCTCTATTTGTTCATTATCACCATCATGCCTAACACATTTAATGCCTCAGCGTTTTCGCATGTAGAATGGCCCGCCATAATAATGTCATTCGATATCTTAATGCCTTAATTTAACACTTAATGTCATTTTTCGTGTACATTTGGCACACGTATAAAATAGACACAGAATAAAAAAAGCATGTTGAGCTTCTTTGCCGATTCGCTGTGCCATATCATGGCTATCAGTGATCATTTTCTGTGGCTATCAGTCACCAATTTCTTAATAACGCAGCAGTACCAGCTGGTACAGCACCAGCTGGTACCAGCAGTACCAGCTGGTACCAGGAACACAAGGCAATTTGAAAAGGCTAAAAATTCCTGACAAAACACAGCAAGAGATGGTACCAGCTTTAGTTCACCAAATCGATTGACTTTCTTGTAGCCAACCAGTACCAGGAGCAACTTGCCCTCATTGGTGGCAGGCCTCGTGCGACAGCTTTCCTACTCACTTTGGAGGAATACGGGACTTTGAATCACCACCCCCACACAATGCTGCGCAACCTACCGGTGAAAGCACCAATGTGTTGTGTGATGCCACCATACTCCTGGTCCACAACGTTGGTGTTGCGAAGCGAGTCCAGCAGCGTGGTCTTCCCGTGATCGACGTGTCCCATGATGGTGATCACTGGCGGCCTTGGTGCCAGCTGACTGGGCTCTGCGGGCGGCCTGTGCATATAAACCAACAACGACAATGCTGCATGTTTACGGTTCAGCAAGAATATCCAGAACGAAACAATTCATCTTTCGAGATGGTCGCTAAATGTTAAGAGAAAAAAATTCTGACATTTCAAGGCTTCTGCCGCCCCATTTTGAGCCACAAATACTGTCTACGCCCGTTACAACGGACCCTTTTATTCCGGAAAAAAATGCCCGCTGTAGCCGAAGTATGCAGTATCCAACAGAGGGGGGGGTGTTGAGCACTAAATTGGGTACTTTGACCGATGTGGCATATACATAGTACATACACTTTGTTCTTTCTACAGGTTTGCAGCACCTCTGCACAGTGTTCGTGCGAGGGCAAAGAATCGCGTAAACGCCGTTTCCAAAGCTTAGCACCGGCACAAGAAAAAGGCCTAGCACATGCGGTCAAGTGTGTAAAGACGCATGATAAGCTGAGAAAATAAATCAAGAATATAAGTAGGTGCAATTATTAACCAGCTATAAAACATCAGTCATCGCCATCAGAATTAGCTAGGCGCTTTTAAATCACTTCGTGACAAGGCAGCTTTTCCCTAAACCTTTCGTCAAACAAATTATGTTTAATTTATCCGACAGTGAAATCAGCTACCCTGCCGCTCATGCCTCTGGTCGCACAAAAAAAAGCCACTGGCACTGGCTTGGCTGCGCCAACGATCCAGCTGCCAGCTATGTTGCCAGACATAACACTTTTCTTGCCAAACTAAACATAGAAAAAGCATATCAGGTGCCGGCCCCGCGGAAGTCTGCTATAAACATTCAGTCCAAACAATTTTCGCCTAAAACTTAGTCGGTTGTAGCCGATAGTCTACTCTAGCCGGGTCCGTTATGAGCGGAGTGGACTCCATTTAAAATGCAAGGGGACCAGACAAACCAACAGAAATGGTCTGTTGTAACCGAAAGTCCGTTGTTGGCGGATCCGCTGTAACGAGCGTAGACTGTACTGCAATCAAAATGTGGCAGATTTTATTGCAGCCATAAGTTTTCACATCTCCTGGGGTCCCTGTGAAATCAAGGTGATGTCAAAGGAAGCAACAAGGCATGCTTTTAAATCTTGAGATAACATTGTTAAGTTCAATCCAACTATTTGCCTTGATGGAAAAAAACCATTTCTGTTTTTACACGTATCGGTTCAGTTCTATTTGACAGAGGCAGCAGAAATGAAGATTCAGAAGACCTTAAATACCGTTTGTAGGACTGCATTTGGGTGTAAGACAATGCAGGACTAGAAAGAACATCTAAACTTAATGTAAACACTGCACCGACAACACTTTCTGGAAAAAAAGTAAATGAGCTTGATGCCAAACACTACAAGATGCCAGGAAACTTCAGGCGGGGTTCATTTTTCACACGGTTGCATGTGATTGGCTGTGTGCGAAAAAACGTCAAGGATGGGTGACCGCATATAAAATCAACCCAGCCAGAAGTTTTCCAATGTCTTACAGGGTCTGGCCCTCGGCTGCCATTTGCGCACCTTCTGACTGCGTCTTCAAATTCCTTTTTCGGCGACAACCGTTCCGGTGGGGCTACTATTTGGCCCCGACAGCCGAGCCTTTTGAGGATCTTGAACAGGATTTCAGTGTCATCGATGGCTGAACAAGAAGAAGAGGGTCAGATGAGCAACAACGACAACAACAAAATGCGCCAGGAATAACCCAGCCATTAAACAAACACCACAGGTTACGAATGGTAAAGAACAGGTCTCGGGGAAACCAACCTGCATTGTCTTCATCATACTGGCCAGCATTCTCCACGTAAAGAATAGCCTCGTAGATGTCGTCTGAAATAACACGCAGACGATGACATCGTCGAAACAAATTTTTTTTTCCCGCGCAGAGAGGGAATAAAGTGAGCACGCAGGTAAAGCTTGCCTATTGGTCGCTGTACAATTTTGGCGAGCTCTGCAAGAGTTATGTTTCTCCACACTTGAACAACAGGACTCTTCGGCTTCGTCTTCGACGGTACCTGCGCCAGGGAAAGGATAAGGCAACAGAACGCGTTTTGCGAGATCCACTTTTTCTAAACAGCGCACAACCAGCTCAAACAGGGTGCGAAAATTGAAGAGAAAGAACAGCATACCGTTGCAAGGTGCATGGGTGGAGTGAGAGCGAAATATAGCGTGACGTGCTGATCATTTACGAAATGTTGACACTCTGCGCGGTCCGTTGTCGGACCATGCCCAATATGGTTGTTCCAATGTTAAATTTCACGGTTTTTTGCACTACACCGTGCATGCATCTTTTGTGAACATGATGCACCATCTCGTGGGGAATAAGTGAACTTGAAGTTTTCTTCATTTTGCACTAGGGTGCAGCACAATGTCCAGCATGGGACTTCTAGATTCCGGAGCGTTTCCACGTTCGTGCTGTTCACTGAAAAGCACGGCCGCTTCTTCATCGCGGGCATTCTACAGTGGTGCACTTAGCAAGAGCGATGATGACTTCGGTGAGGAGAGAATTACGTGCCTACACATGACGACAGTAATCCGACAGAGGCAAGTGACGACGACCACGGTGGCAGCGGAGACAGTACTGTGCGGATCATTACTCTGTGAGCGACACATCTTGTTGAAAGACAATGAAATGGTTGCCAGAAAAGCTTTTTTTTTCTGGCATCTAGAAGTTTCCATTGCCAATAGTTTTATTCAGAGGCGCACACAGCTGCATAATCATGGCTAAGAGCAGGGAAATCTGCAGTACCGCCGCGACCTCATCCAACAGCTGCTGGGTGATCTGACGGCTCGAGCGAAAATGCGGGGCCCGTCTGCACGTATGGAGTGCGAGGAAAGGCTATTTGGGATGAACCACTTTATCTACAAGCTCCCAGGCCGAAGCAACAAGGACTGTGCTGTTTGCAGCGACCAAAAAAACAAGGCAGGAGGTAAACGGTGTTTAACCGGCGGTAAAAACCCTGGCCTGACCCCAGAAAAATGCTTCGAGCGGTTTCATACGCTGCTCAAATATTGGTAAAGGAGTTGCAAGCAGAACGCAAAAGAAAAAACTAAATATCCTGTGAGCTTTTCTTGCACACCGCGTTTTCCTTCGCGGCGCCATAAACTGGCAAAATAGCTGCGGACCAGAACGACCGCAAACTGGGTGAAAGGTCCGGACTGCAAACGGTTAAAACAGAATAGACTACAAGTGCATTTGGAGCGACATCAACATTCCGATCAGCAGCAACATCTAAACTGTTCCTTCCGTGCATGATATGAACCAGTCGGATGCCTGCACGAACTATTAGTGGCCTTCGTATGGAAATCCGCGATCAGAACACGACGAACGCGAAGCAATCAGCGTGCCAGACTTACGAATGGTTTCTCCGCTTTTTTCGCCCAACGCCAATGCGACGTGCTGAGTGAACGCGATCCGCAGAGTGAACAGCCGTAGTTTGCTCCATGTTGGTCCGAGCCGTTGACTGAGAGCGCTCCAACAGCACCGCTGATGCCGGGGGGTCGGAGTCTGCACGCGAAACCCAATCAATGAACTACACGACGTGAAGGTTACACAGTGAACACCGAAAAAGAGACCCGTGCACTGAACGTAGCGCACCAGAAAATACTGTAAAACATCTGAAACGTGCGGAGTTTGTTTCTGTTTACCCGATCAGAGATTACATTTTAGACGTAAGTTGAAAATCCTTACCGAAAGCGGGGTAGATATCTCGCAGCCGTAATTCTGATGGAGGCAGCCATGACACCAACCATGCATGCAGTTTCGGCCTGTTTTGGTGCAGTTCATTCTTCGTACAAAAAAAGAACTCTGAAATTTCAAGTTTACATTCAGCACAAAAGCACCCAAAATTAGTTAATATAAATAAGTGCGTATTCATATGAACATACTTGGATATGGTAAACAGGGAAATTGATTCTGTTTAATTACTCAAATAATGAAATAATGAAAAACGGTCGGCGCGCGACTTTCGACTTTCTTCTGTTTCGTTTCAGTTTTCCGCTTGTGGTTTTAGCTGTATGCTTTCAACGGTAAATGCACCTAGAAGAGCTTTACGGCCAAGAAAATGGTATTTATGCCGCTATGCCTGCAGAGACCGGATTTTGTCGTTTTCAATGGTGCCAATAAATGACTATTTTGGCGTTTCTGCCCACAAAGCGATCGTAGCCTGAGTGAATACCGTTTAGCTTCAGGTTTCGCTTTTGAAGGCAGTTTGAGATAATACCCTAGTTAACGGGCGTTATTCTGCGCTCAGCATCTGAGCGTAAGGAAATTCCGGACTGTCATTGGGCCATTGCAGCATCGCGCGTGACCGGGCTCTTTGCCAGGCTTGTAACAAACTCGCACTTGCAAGCAGAGACCACCTGACCATTCGAAGCGAATCTTACACGGCAACAGGCTTGTTGGCACCTAACTGTCTAAGAAGTGGTTGGTTGTCAGTATCTGTTTTCAGGCTGTTTAAAAAGCCGTGTATGGGTATTTGTTTTGTAAGTGCAGGAATTCGTGTTGTCGGGTGAGTTCTATGGGTGAATGTTTTTTTGTAAATTTCCTTGAACGACATGTCACAGGTGACAGGGCGCAGTTGCCAAGGTGGCATGAACTCAGCGGAGTCGGTTTTGTAAGATTCAGATAAAATAACCCCAAGCTCCTCTGCCTCCACCTTCACTCGGATAGAGAAAGGCAGAGGAAGCGACGGACGGCTCAAAAACAGCCTTTCGGACGATTTGTTTTCAAGAATAGCTTTTAGCGGATGACTATAGCACGGAGCAAGATATAAAGAGGAGCGCCGACTGTGGCCCAGAAAAAATCTTTTGCTCGGGCCGATAATGTCCACGCGCCGCCGGCCGCCCAGCTTTCCCTTTGCTCTCTTCCTCCTTCGTTCGCCCTCTCGTCGCTGTGCCTCTGTACATGGCTCTTCCCTTCTTCGCTCTCCCCAGAGGCATCTTTTCTTGCGCAGCGACGTCTGTCTTATGCCTGTCCTACTATGCAGGAGGCATGCGTGCACGCGCGGAATTTAAACACCCGTGCGCGGCCGCAATAGACGGCGCAGATAATCGCACGCCGCCGCATACATGGCGATCGCTTATTTCCCGGAACGTTTAGTCTGACATTATGAATATCCACTAAAAATATTGTACTAACCCAGCACATGTAAGACGCAACTGAACGACGACGACTTCAGAAGCACCAAAGAATGAGCAAGAGTAATATGGAACGCCACAACATAGTCTAGCGTGATTCTGCTTACGACGAATCGATGCAGCGCAAAGGTTACCCTCTGTTGTTATCCCGCTCTCCGGCCGCGTGCTTAATTATTTATGCTGCTTCTGCGCACGAACAACGCTTACGAGGGTCGCCCGGAGACTCCATCGGCAAACGGCAATGATGCACATTTCTGTGCCAATGACTGAATTGGACGGCTGCCCTGTTGTATCAAGTGTACAAAAACACTGTCAGCTTGATAAGGAACCCAAGAATATCAAACGCATACTTCATTTTAACTCATGCCGCAACTTACCGCCCGATGTTCACTGTCGCTCTACGGTCGTGTTATCTCGTCGATAACACCGCGGTCTCCAAATAAAATGCTGCGATTTGTATGGCTGCAATTTTTTGGCCTACCAGGGTTCCCGGCGTTTTTTTTTTTTTTTTCGTTAAGCGGCTGACCAGCAAAACAACCGGCTCGTTAAACCTTTTCTTTCGGCGAGTTATCGCGAAATGAAGGCTTGTGAAAAGACCGCACTGTCAGGGACTTGATCTTGAGCAGATTGCTACGTCGCGGGCAGTCGCGGGTGATGTTATCGCATTTCTGTTCTTTTCTGATGAGCGTGTAAGTGCCGGCCCGTGTTCTAGGCGCACTCTGTTTTGGACGCAAGTTGCAGAACTGCGAGAAAGCTGAGGGAACTTTTATAATCGCCAGTGATCAGAACCAGTTGCTCCTTTCGCCTTTTGTAAAACCTGTTAAAACACAGCCAAATTGGTATTCCCAAATTTACAAAACGGAGCCACATTTTCGGCAAGCACCGCGCAAAAGGTAGTGTTTGTATAGCAGCCATATGTTTGTATGTGGTCTCTATATTTTGTTTTCCCGCCATGCAAACCAATCCTTAACGTATCTTTGCCGTACGGCCACTCAATTCCTTCGGGTCCGGGTTACCCGGAAGGTGCTGTCGAACAAGTTAATCAACTGTGCGAAGGAGGCGCGCAATGAACGCGAAGCGGCGCCAAAGCAGGCCCAAAGCAGTCCGTGCCCAATACTATCGTCGCCGAAGCAGACGACAGAGCCGACGGAATGCGTTCCGCCAACTCGCCCGCCGGCGCACGGGGAACGCCGGCCGCTTAGCCGCCGCCGGCTCAGGTCCCTTTCGCTGCGCCATCTACATTGTGCTCCGCGAGTTATGGACATTAAGAGCCCGCAGGAGAGAGCGAAGTCGGCGCTCCTGTTTATCTTGCTCCGTGGACTATAGGATGTCGCTCTTACGCAGTACAAAAGTGCCATGTATGTACGCTGGTGCTACCATAGGCACCGCGCCCTGGTAGGTGGTGAAGACACTGCTCACGCGATGCCAGTTGTTGACCAGGACGAGGAAGAGGCGCCGGGTGGGCCGGGAATCGGGGTCGACGAGGTCAGGCAGCCACACGTCCTCGATGCCTAGTTGTCGGAAGACGCTGTGCAGGAGGGCCACGGGATTCAGCATGGGCACCGCGCCCTGGTAGGTGGGCAAGACACTGCTCACGCGATACCAATTGTTGACCAGGACGAGGAAGAGGCGCCGGGTGGGCCGGGAATTGGGGTCGACGAGGTCAGGTAGCCACACGTCCTTGATGCCTAGTTGTCGGAAGACGCTGTGCAGGAGGGCCACGGGGTTCCGCATGGGCACCGCGCCCTGGTGGGTGGGCAAGACACTGCTCACGCGATGCCAATTGTTGACCAGGACGAGGAAGAGGCGCCGGGTGGGCCGGGAATCGGGGTCGACGAGGTCAGGCAGCCACACGTCCTCGATGCCTAGTTGTCGGAAGACGCTGTGCAGGAGGGCCACGGGGTTCCGCATGGGCACCGCGCCCTGGTAGGTGGGCAAGACACTGCTCACGCGAAGCCAATTGTTGACCAGGACGAGGAAGAGGCGCCGGGTGGGCCGGGAATCGGGGTCGACGAGGTCAGGTAGCCACACGTCTTCGATGCCTAGTTGTCGGAAGACGCTGTGCAGGAGGGCCACGGGGTTCCGCATGGGCACCGCGCCCTGGTAGGTGGGCAAGACACTGCTCACGCGAAGCCAATTGTTGACCAGGACGAGGAAGAGGCGCCGGGTGGGCCGGGGATCGGGGTCGACGAGATCGAGCAGCCCCACGTCCTCGATGCCTAGTCGTCGGAAGACGCTGTGCAGGAGGGCCACGGGGTTCAGCATGGGCACCGCGCCCTGGTGGGTGGGCAAGACACTGCTCACGCGATGCCAGTTGTTGACCAGGACGAGGAAGAGGCGCCGGGTGGGCCGGGAATCGGGGTCGACGAGGTCAGGCAGCCCCACGTCCTCGATGCCTAGTTGTCGGAAGACGCTGTGCAGGAGGGCCACGGAGTTTACCCTAGGCACCGCGCCCTGGTAGGTGGGGGAAGGCACTGCTTACGCGATGCCAGTTGTTGACCAGGACGAGGAAGAGGCGCCGGGTGGGCCGGGAATCGGGGTCGACGACGTCAGGCAGCCCCACGCCCTTGGCCAGGGCGTCTGCGCCCTTGGCCAGCGCGTCTGCAACCTCGTTGCCCGTGATGCCCACGTGCGATGGTAGCCAGTGAAGTCGCAGTGGACACCCCTGGGACTCCACTGTATGGAGCTTGGCCGCGAGCGACCGCTCCACATAGCCGCTGGAGCTGGCTGGCTGGTCGGCAGCTCTTAGACGGAGGAGGGCAGACCGAGAGTCTGTCAGGATGATGCCCCCCCGGTCATGGGCCCCCTGCTCTAGAAGAAGATCTGCGGCCAAGTGGAGTCCAGCCAGCTCTGCGTAGGTGGATAAGGCCGGTAAGGGGAGGCTGCACAGCCGGCCGGTGCCAAGTTGCAGGGCCCTGCAGGCAGCTCCGGCTCTGCCCGTCGACTGTTGCACAGAGCCATCCGTGTACACCTGCAGAAGTCCGTCAGCGTCGTCCTGTAGCAGGGCGGCCACCTCTTAGTAGGTGGCCTGGGGTGGAGTGGACCTCTTGCCACGGACCGCGGCATTGTGGTGGCGATGCGTAGAGCCTGCCCCATGCCTGGTGGCGGTGGCTCCAGGCGGGACCGATGCGGAAGATCGATATGGCTCTCGTAGGTACTAAGCAGCATGCCCATGCGAGAGTTCGGCCGGGTGCGGTAGCGATGGAGGAGTGCCGCGCCGTCCGGTGTGCCCTGCAGGCGGTGGATGTGGTGGAGCCCTACTTGCAGTGCCCGCATTTGTATAGGCCAGGAGCCTGCTTCCGTGTACGTCGCCGCCACCGGGGATGTGCTCGGAAGGCCCAGGCAAACGCTGATAGCCCGGCGCTGATCCACCTCCAGCTCCTCCCACCGGCGCGGCTTGAGTTGCACCAGAGGCAGAGCATAGAGGACAGCGGACGACGCCATCCCATGGAACACCCGCAGGGCCACGGTGTGTGTGCAGCCCTGACCACGCGCCAACAACCTCCGCACACCCTGGTGGATCCTCATTGTGCGTCGCCGGAGCGCCTTCACAGCAGGTATCCAGGACAACTGGCAGTCGATCAGGAGCCCCAGATACTTGGCCATGGTGCACCACGGAAGGGACTGGCCATTCAAGGTGAGCGGTGGTGTCGACTTGAGTGCCCTGCTTCCCCTTGGGTGGAAGACCAAGGCCTGCGTTTTCGACTCGGACAGCTGCAGGCCACGGCTATTCAGGAAGGCGGCGATTGCCCACAGGACCCCCTGAAGGCACGCCTTCACCTTGGAGAGTAGTCTCGTTGGTCCATGTACCCAGATGGCGATTTCGTCGGCATAGACTGCCATCGCCACTGGAAAGGCAAGCCCAGCCGGGATGCAGTCTGGGAGTAGAGCCAGGACGAGGTTGAAGAGGAATGGGCTGAGCACACTCCCCTGGGGAACCCCAGAGCTGACGTCTCGGGGACTGCTGGTTGCTCGGCCAACCTTGACTCGAAGGGTACGGTTGGCCAAGAACGCCTTCACGGAACTCCGGAGGTGCCCCTCAACGCCCATTCTGTCGAGAGCATCCAGGACGGCCGTGTGGGGGACGGAGGCGAAGGCCGACTTGATGTCCAGCAGGAGCAAGAAGGCCACCTCCTTGTCATGGCGGGCCTGCTCCAGCATAGACACCACACCCCCAGCGAGTCCGCCGTGCAGCGGTTGCACCTGAAGCCACTTTGCTGCTTCTGGAAGACGCCCCGACGATCAGCAACCCACTGGAGGCGGGCCAGGACAGTGCTCTCCATCAGCTTCCCCGCTGCGGACGTCAGGGAAACCGGCCGGTACGATGCAGGCTCGGTGGGAGGCTTAGACCTTCAGCATCGGCCTGCCAAGTGCATTAGGCGCATAGACGCACACAAGGACGTCGACGGAGCAAAAGCGTCCGTCCTTCGCCAGCTCGAAGTCGATTACTGTTAAGAATTCGTGTTTCCGGATTACAATTGTGGTTCCACCCGCTCGGGTGGGTGTGAAGGTGTAAAAACACCAAAACTGGTGGCCGAAAAATCGTACAAAATTTTGAGCGTCCTCTCGAGAGGCAATTTTGGTTTCCTGTAAAAGGCCACATCTATTTTTTTTCATTCAGGAGGTCAACTAGCCAATGTTTCCTATTCTGTGAGGTTAGACTTACCACATTTAAAGTGGCAAGCGTGACAGCGTTCTGGTGTGATGCCATGGTGTGAAAAGCGCTTACCGGTCAGGACGTCAAGTCTGTCCGTTAGTCGAGCTACCCCCGGCGGTCGTTGACCCGGTATCTCCCTGGCTCGGTTTGTTGGTGACTGCACCGCCGTGTTTCCCGCGTGCCTTCCGCTGCGTCTCAACTCCGGTGATGTTATCGGGTTTGCGCGGTGCTGCGGCGGCCTTCGTCGGCAGCTCGTCGTCCGCATCGTCACAGCTGGTCCCTCCTGGCTGGTCGTTCAGGAGGCCGCTTCCCTCAACGTTGGCGGGTTCCGCCTCCTCACTCCGCTGCTCGTCGTCCGCCGCGGGCTTGGCGTTGGTCAGGGAAGCCTCGCCACCCTGCTCCGCGACCGTTTCCTTGAGTTCACGGGGCGCGCCGATCTCGTGGGCCCCGTCGCAGACCATTGCCACCCTGCTCCGGGACCGTTTCCTTGAGTTCACGGGGCGCGCCGATCTCGTGGGCCCCGTCGCAGACCATTTCTCTACTCACGCCCGGCATCGCTGGCGTCTGCTCCTTTTTCTTACAAGGCTCTTGGGAAGGGGCCGCTTGCTTCCTGGTGTTAGGGCGGCCTCGTTGTGGTTCCTTCTGCCTGCCGGTCGCCTCGGAGGGAAGGGGGCGAACGTCGTCGACGCTGCTGGCCTTCTCCTCCGTCCCTTTTGTTCCCATCGTCCTGTCGGCGGTAATCCCGGCTGCGAGAGGTGGGGTGCGGTGTGTCTCGTTTCCGTTCCCTCTCTTGGCCTGCGTGTTGGACTCGGAGCTGACTGAAGGTCGGAGGCCAGGCGTCTCGTTGTCTTCGCTCTTCTCTTCTCTCTTCCCCTCTGCCTCGTGTAGCTGTCCTGCTTCTTGCGCCAGAACGGCGGTGTTGACTGGAGGCGAAGGCACGTGCGGGGATGCCTGGAGATGGGGTGGTGGGTGAGCGGCTGCCTCAGGTCCCTCGGTGCTCATCATCGCCGCCATGTTATCGGCGTCCATGTATTCCTCGAGATTCCTCGCGGGCGTTCTCTGCTTCGCTCTGGACGCGTCCGACTGCGTGCAGTTAGTCTCGTCATGCCCGTAAGCGCGGCACGCGTGGCACCATGGAGTTGAGCAGTTTTTCCGATAGTGTCCGGTGTGGTAGCAACGGAGGCAGAGCGACGGCCGTCCGGGCGCCTCGATTAGAATGGGGCAACCGTTGAGAGTCGCCTGATGGGGGATCGCCTCCAGGGATGTCGGGGTTGAGGGAATCACGTGGAAGATCCTCGTGGTGCCGGTCATGTGCGTGAGGCCGGATTTCTGCCACCCCTCACGAACCACTCTTTGAACTCGGCCAAAACGTTCGAACTGTCGGATGAGCAGCTCGTCTGGGACTTTTGGCGGTACCCAGTGCACCCTTACCACGATTTCTCGGCGGTTACGATTGATCACAAGGCACCGCCTACCATTCACTGTGATCTCCGTGCGTGCTGCCAGCTCCTCCATGTCCGCTTCAGATGAGAATGTCACCATCTATAGGTGATTAACTGAAAGGGACCGAGGCATTCGATCTTCTGTAGGTCCGTGATGTCACCAAGTGTGGACGCGAAATCTTACACTCTGAAATGCCGTGCAGACGGGTCTCCGTGCAGAAACAGGGAGTGTTCGGACATCTTTCCGGTGGGAAGCGGCGGCAGTAGGGTTCGGTAGGCAGCCGAGACGGACGGTGCCGGCGGGTCCTGGGGAAATCGGTCCGACGCGAGTGCGTCGCCTACTCGTGGGGAGCTTTCTCTCGACATGACCGTCCCCGTCGGGGTCTGAGAGGGGACATGCTCGGCCACTAGCCAGCCTTGCCGAAGTGGGATATACAAGATATATAATGTAAAACCAGTTTACACTTTTATTTAGTTTTAGCATTTCAAGTACTTTTGGTGACTATTTGTTATATAGCGCTCCTGCAGTAAGCGTCCCCCAAACTTCCAAAATATCTCACATCTAGCAATTGCATTTCTTAGATGGAAAAGCGTTCGCAGATGTGTGATCGTGCTGCTGACCGCTGTGCTTGTTCACCCAGCGCAAAAACGTGCTTCCGGCTCTCTAGTTTTGCGCTGTGCGGTAGAAGTTTCAGTTGATTTTAATTTCTTAGTACCTATATTGACTTCGCTGACTCTTCTCCCGCCTTCAAGTGGCATTAGATTTTCCTACTAGGGTAAAGTAAGCGAAGCGTCGCATGTGCACTTGTGCAGCGCTTGTGTGGAGCGAGCCGGACTCGGAGCTTGACACAGTGTACAAACTAACAAAATAAAGAAAGGCACATTCTTCCATTCACAAACGTGTGTGGCTTAGTTTCAAGTGATCGAGCGAATTGCGACGACCCGTCGGCGGCCGGCGGACTAAACGTTGGGCCGACTGACTCGGTCACGGAAGGTCGGCGAGCCGTGCAGTAGCGCAGCCAATTGCCAAGTCATCTCCTCCTGACGTCATACGAAAACGCCGCAGAAAAAGTGCGAGGGTGCAGAGAGGAGGACAGCATTTTCGAATTGATTTTTCTACTAAATAAATTCGCGTAAACTCGCTCAGAGTGGTCGAAACATGGCCTATGGACTCCGGAACACAATTTGCGCTAGTAATCCTGCAGTGTTTACAAATCAATCGCGGTGTGTGTTCTCGAAATGCAGACAACTTAGCAGCGCCAAAAGATAATCGGAATGTACAGTGGTGAGGACGAAGGGTAGTGGCGGCATATGTGAGCATTACAATTATAACAATTGCGTCAAGAATATGAAAGGTAATCTTTAGTGTCCCCACACATGTACCGCGTACGTACCACTACAGTAGATCTCCTTTTCGGAAATATTATCAATGAAAACTTCCGAAAATCGGGAAGTTCTTATTTTCGATTGGACGAAATTGTAGCTTAAAATTTGTCTTACACCCAGGATACGTTTTATGAGCAGAAAAGTCTTCTGATGGGCCACAAGAATCATAATTGCATGACATTCAGCGCTTAAAAAGATTTCCTAGTAGCAACCAAAGATTTCTTAGTAGAATACATAATTCTACAACAATTTAGGACCTGGGCCCTTCAAAAGGTAGACTAGCTAGGCGCTTCATCTCATAGCTACTGCACTGGTATAATTTTCATGACACTGTATATCCTGTGGTATACGCTATGTTGGCCAGACTTGACTGAGTCCCTTCATGCAAAGGAAGTTAATTCAGGACACCCAGACGTTCCACAACCCGGAACATTTAAAGTAGTTGCAAATACCATATCGAACAGGAAAGTAAGCAAGTGCATGTCCAATAACTTTTTTTAATTTATCAGGTACGAGTCCCCAATGCGATAAAGCAAACAACCAAGGCTCCGCAGTCGCGCACAAAGCGAAGCCATGTGCGAATTCCAGGTCACATCAGAATCGGAAAGAACCCCAAGAGAGAGAGAGAGAGAAAAAACTTTAATGAAAACTGAAGAGGTTAGCCCCACAAACGGCGGGGCTTGCTACTTCAGATGGGGGTGAACATAGTGAGGTGAAAAAAAAGAGGGGAAGAAGTGCGCACCAACAATGAATAAGAGGGACAAGAAAATAAAATCAGTTCAGAACGTAAAAAAAATTTACAGCACTAGGAGAAAAAAAAATATGAGGATCCCAAGTTTAAAGAACATCAGTTAGTCCCGTGTCAGACACAGAAGTTAAGAGAGCCTTTGTCCCTCGCGCCGCGTCAGCGTGATTTTGCCACGGACCAAGAAAGTGACGCAGCTCTAAAGAGTGTCCTCGTAGCAGTCGCACCAGAGTTCTTTTAGCTGTTTCGCGTTGAATTGTATGCTTTGGGCAGTAACACAAGACATGCTGCATGTCGTCTCTCACAGAACACACAGAGCACAATGGCAAGTCCGCCCAGCCTATCTTAAAAAGAAAACTACCAGTGAAGGCAACGTTCAGGCGTAGTCGGTGAAGGACACCCTCAGTTTTCTTTTGCAGACCTCGCGGAAACTGGAAATTGCACTGAGGGTCAATGGCGTGCAGAGGCAAGGGTATCTTAAGAGGGTCCTGCCAAGCTGATAACTGCAGTTTCCATCCAAGCGCATTCACGGCCGCACTTCCGTCTTGTCTGGAATACGGGATTCCAATAGACACAAGAAGATTGTGCGCCTCTTTCGCTGCTTCGTCAGAGATGACGTTCCCCTGGATGCCGGAATGACCTGGTAGCCATTGAAGCGAGATGTGGTGCCCGTCTCGTAGCCCTAGTGTGTGCAATGCGTTTAGCTCGCGCACAAGTTGGCTGCAGCGGTGGGATGGCTTCATCAGTGCTTGCAAGGCAGGCCGCGAGTCGGTAAAAATCACCCATTGTCGAGCGGGACTGTTGGTGATGTGAAGGAGTGCCGCCCTAATAGCAGTTAACTCAGTGAAGGTGGACGACGTCTTGTGACTGAGTTTCTCTTTCACAGTTAGTCCCACCGACGGAATCCAAACTCCAATGGCTGACGAGTCAGACTTCACGGATCCGTCTGTATATACCTGAACGTGGCCAAGATAACGCGAACTGATATGTAGTTTCCATCCAAGCCAAGGTTTTCGCATATATTTTAGGAAGCGGAGTACAATTACATGGGATAAATTTATCAGTATGAAGCAGGACAGGCAAGGTAGTGGGGAAAGCCTTCAACGGATTTCTAAAACAAAGTAGTTGCGTTTTTGATGGGTTGACTTTAATTTGATTGGCTTCTAACCAATTCATCACTTGCTTTGCATCCTGTTGAAGGATGGCCGTGGCATCGTGATAATTTATGTGCTTAGAGATAATCAGTGCGTCATCCACGTATATAAATACAGTAAAGCCCACTTATAGCCAACCCGGTTTTAACGATATAGCGGCTATAACGAACAAATCTTCGTTTCCCGTTACCATTGGTATACATAGATTTTCTGTCCAGATATAGCGAAAAGCGGATATAACGAAGTGATTTCGGTTTCCCGTTGTGTTCGTTATAAGCGGGCTCGCCTGTATTTTACATTTACTCATAGCTGAACTGAAATCATTGACATATTTGTACGTGGCGCGGGACATGAACCATGAGGTGCGGACGATATATTTTACACTATTTACATGGGGGCTATCGCAGAGCTTGCACAGGCTGCACGTCAGCCACTCCCTCTTCGTCGTCAATGGTGGACATCGGGAATCGTCACTTGTTCCGTAAGAATATAATTTAAAAAACAAAGGGGACAACGCCCACCCTTGTGGTACACCTGAATGCAAACCTCGTATTGAAGTTTTTGCCATATTTACACAGACTACTTGCGACCGATTGGACAGGTAATTTTTTAAGAAGTAATAAAAATGGTCGCTAAATTCATAATTATGAAGTTTACTACATAAGATATCTTGGCTAACAGAATCAAACGCATCTAAGAAGAGAGCACAGGACCCCTGATTTTTATCAAGAGTCTGTCTGGAACAAACCCGCATTGGAAGGGAGACAAGAGCGAGTGTTTTTGGACGAAACTTATCATAACCTCCAGGACATGCCGTTCTAGCACTTGGACTAAGAAAGGAAGAACAGATATTGGACGGTAGTTTTCCGGTTTGGAAGTATCGTCTGCCCTAAACAGTGGAATAGCCTTCGCCCTTATCATCTCGTTGGAAATGATACCCGACCCAATAATGCCATTGAAGATAAACAAAAGCGGCTTTGTTAAAACTTGCAATTTGCGCCATACGTCATCCGCACATATGCAATCTAACCCAATAAGAACAATAATAACAACAATGATAATAAAAATACGAACAAGAAGAAGAAGAAAAAATTGCGCCCACCTCCCCGCGAGGGGAACCCTGTGTAGATGCGACGCATCGTGGGGTTCAGTTGGTGTTTCCGTTGGATTGATTCTGAAATCGCGTGAAACGTGTCGGGAACGTGTATGATTATTATGTTTTATGATTATTATTATGTTTTATTGGCCAATCTTGGTCAATCTCTCTAAGTGGTATGCTTGGGGCTTCGCTGTAGCAACGACTTTGACTCCATCATTGTTGCTGTAAGTGGGAGCTTCTTTTCTTTTATTGCAAGTGTTAATCATTGCCCCATCATGCGTTGTATCAGTAGCATCTTGACGTAGTTTGAATGAGTCAAGGATATAAGGCGCGTTCGTAGCATTTCATTCTGTCTCGGTTTTGTGGCGCAGTGGGAAGAGCACCGTGTACCCCGCCCAGAGGGTCGTGGGATCGAAACTGGGTGCCGCTAACTATTATTCTCTTTAATAGTGTAGGGGGAGGGGTGTGGACGGACAACGCCGTATGGAGGGACAAGGTGAGTGAACGAGATGGAGTCGCATCTAAAAGAAATAGAAGAAGCACAAGAAGAAAGCGACGCACGAACTCGTTGCTGTCAGTGGCGGCATGCTAATCGAGACTTTGCTGCACATTTCGGCATCGCAGGAGGGATATCATTCCGAAGACTTCTCCTAGCAAAGCGGCAGATATTTATGGCGGCCCGGAGGACAAATTACGGCAGAAGTGGGGCCAGAGACGAGCTGCAGAGCATTCTGGAGGACTTCTTCGGCCTGGGCGTGACGCGTCCACAGCTGGAGGCCTCACCTCGGGAAGTGGTGATGCCACTGCTGCTGGGGGGGCTTTGCACGGTGGGGCTGCACAAATCTGCCCTGGAGATGCTGTACGGAGTGCAGCCTTCCGAGGGTGCCCACATCGAGGGCGCGGTGCCCATGCTGAACCACCTGGCCCTCCCGCAGAGCGTTTTCCTACACCACGCCACGTTTGGCTTGCCGACCTTTTCGAGCCCTAGTCACCCCGAGGCCTCTTCCTCGCACTGGTAAACAGCTGGAACCGCGCGAGCAGTGTCTTGCACACCTACCAGGAAAAAGAGCAGAAACATCTTGCGGTCAGGACGAAAAGTGCCCAGCCTCAGGCCTTCGTGTCCCGAATCAACGAGATGGGCGCTCGGCTGGCCAGCTCTGTTGCAAGAAAGCCAGCCACCACGGTCCTGTTGGCCAAGTGCTCCAAGACACTCGAAGCCGACCGGACAAAGAAGGCTGCTGTCATGGCTACTTGCAACAGCTAAAGGCGATCCTTTGCTCTTCTTCGTAGGTCATCCAGAGGGCCATAGTGGAGCATGAAGGCGTCGCAGAGGCCGGGAATGGGGAGTAGGCTTACGTGTGGGGGGACCCAGTTACCTGGAAGGAGAAGGCGGCCACCCAGACGGCCCCTCAAACATGCAAATTTAGGTAAATCATTAAAAGAATATTGACGACTTTGAACGTTCGTTCGCTGCACAGCATGTTTTACATTTTCGTACACACTACCCACCACCCGGCATGCAATCTCAATCTCCCGTGAAATACTGAATCATTACACTTTAAACCGACGGCGTTGCTTGAAGGTGTTGACGCTATTCAGATGATATCGATTGCAAGATAATAAAAAGCGCACGGCTCATTTAGTTTTGTGCCGGTAAGTAGCGCGGTCCTGAGGTGTGTTTGAGAGACTGGTTTGTCTGTACCTATGCTAGAATTTGCCAGATTCCTACCATCTTCCTATAAGTTTTCTCTTTTCTGTTTGTTCAGTTTGTCTCGATGACTGAAATGCACTGAACGGGGTATACGGCCCATTTCGCTGAAAGTGGGTCGTTTTGAGGGCCCAAAAATTTAAATAAAACCACCAATGCTCAAAGGAGCCAGAATGTACAAAAGTCGCCACACTGAAATTTCAGTCGTCAAGAATCTAGAAGTCTTCAGTTTTGCGAAACATCGCCAGACCTGCAACCCTGGCGTTGTGTCCCTTTGTATGTGACATGCACCACGCTTGGAATAATTGGGTGGCGGAGTCATTCTGAGCAGAGGAGAGTCCATTCAGAGCAGAGTATGGCCGATGAAGCAAGCGACTTAATTGTGGGCACTAACTGGCATTAGAGAATGAGGCACCACGGCCATTGATACGGTTGATACGATGAATCCCCGAAAGTGAAAAGACCATCTTTGTATGTGTAAGCAGAACCACATGCAAGCGGGGGTTGCAGATAATAAAGGCTTCCCCAAGGTAACTGAAGAAAGAAATGGTTCAACGTTTTGGGCTAAATGTGGGGATTAGCTGGATGAATGGTCTCTTTAAATGGGGCCACAGCAATGTATGCCTCTCTACCGTTCGTCATCCCTTTATTGTTTCTTTTTACGTTTCTGTTGAGCCAGAGAGGGTGCACGTTGTTGGCGTGGATGGTCTCAACTTTCGCGCTCTGTGTGTCCCCAGCTGAAAGCGTAGTTGCAGACAATCATTTTGGCCTACGCGATAAGAAATTTGTTCGGCCGTACTTATTCCTAAACAAAGAGGAGTTTGGGAAAAGCATGTCTACAGAAAGGTCACGCTGCGGCTTGCAGTGCCAGTTCGACTTTACGCTAAACGCGAAGGCACGACGGACACCAGCCCCACCACAGTCAGACGGTGACCGCGAATGTCGCAATACCCGATGGCCATCTATGGCCTTGTTCACAACTAAAGCCCCTCCAATGCATCCATGGCCCCTTTGTTCCTGGCCGGTGGCCGCCGAGAGCAGTTTATATTCAGGAGCCTGAGTCACAACAACGGCAATTTGCCGCAAGGACAGACGCGCCCATGGCTTTAAGAAGCTTATGCTCGAAGAGCAACCACCAAAGAGTCATCCATTTGTAAGCCATTTGCTTCCACTGATTTTTCCTCGTATAATTACTGATGTCTTATGACGATGGAGGTTGCGTATAGGAGGGAGCGTATGGAAGAAGCATATAGGTAACTTTGAATGAAGGAAAACAAATTATACGAATGTAAACGCCTAAATATCTTATAATACACGTAGTTGAAGATAGCTCTTCAGAGTGTATTAGTAAAGTGTTACTATCACTACAGGCAGTGTTGAAAATATATTTGTTCTCGCTGGAGGTTCGTAGTTTTCTTTTACAGGCACGGTATTCCAGGCACGGTAGTCAATCTGATGTAACCGCTTTAGCACACTGCCTGTTATTGGAACTTTGTTACCGTATCTTATACGAACGCGTGCATCTATTGTTACGCTTAACTTTAAAATTATCATAGCAGAATGCGCAAGTCATACACCTTCGTACTCGTGGCGAGGAAACGAAAGTGCTTTTCTGGTAGGCTTTACATTTAGGCCTTCCTGGTTTGCTTTCAAGTTTTCTTGGTGCAAGACGGCCAGTCATTCAATATTCAATCAGCCTGGCATGACAAAGGAACCACGAATTAAAAACACGCTGCAGACCATAGGCCCTCTGACCAGCCCCAGCAAACACCCTGCCTTCTCCCTCCTCCCCTCCCCACCCACACTTGGGTGCGCGCTGATGTGATTCTGCCTTTATGCACAAATTTTACTTATACATTGCACATTGTTTTTTCTGTCTCATGGAGGAAGTATTGAAAAATCGGCAGGATTACATAAGTAACTTGAATAGCCTCGGAATGATTATTCTAAACACTTGTCATTTTTTATCAATCTACCATGTCGTAGTCTCCAACCATGCATCAATTTAAGGTCACGGTCACTGTCAACCAAGCGAATGCTTTAATTGTGCTGTTACCATTTCACGCTGAAAGACGGTATTCTGTAGCATTTATATATACCGGTTATGCCTTTACTCATGCTTCTGTGGTGCACTGCGGGAAACAAAATGCTGACTTGTTTCGGAAGGCCATGCGGCTCTGTATACGACTGCCCAATGCTTCCTGTTTTCTGGCGGAAAAAGGAGCTTTGCAACATAATTTTAATTTCCAGTGTCACCATAGAAATATACAAAGTTTCCATGCACCCTATACATTACAGGCCTCCGATGCTGGTAGACAGCATAGAGATGTTTTATCGTTTTGCTCTAAAACCGCGAGCGTGCTCTCATCTGAACAATGGAAATGCACGCGTCCACTAAAACGTATGTAGTTTCGTAATGGTTGATCTCGAAATAGTAGGATCTCGCTCTGGGTCCTTCATCAGATCTCAAGAAAAAATTCTAAACGTAGCAAGATTTCTCTCAACTTCAGATAATATGCCTAACCGCATGATAATGGTCAGCCATCACCGCCTTTGCGTTATTATTCTTTTTTGCTTAAAATTCGATATGGCCTTGAATTGGGAAGTTTTCCGTCACTTGCTCTACCTGTTCTCGGAGTGATATCTACACCTAAAGGGTATGGCCACCTTAGACATGTTAATGGATAGCATACATGCCCTTAGGCAGAGTGAGGTCATTTATGCACGAAGCGTTCAAAGCTAGACAGAGAATACTGTATGTATTTTGAACACCAAGGGAGAACTCATCCGCAAAAAACTCGACATTTGGGCTGCACCGATATGTCCACCAGAATAATGGTATTACCAAGCACCCGCTTCTCGGGTCGGCCCGGAGTCCAGATAGAAGCGACCAGATGAACTGCGTTTTAGCCTCAAAACATAATGAAAAAATTCAAGTGGCAGGGCATCACAAATATCGATGGCTGAGTTATTCCGCTTTGCCGGAGAATTCATCAGGGCCGTTAAAGGAGTACTGACACGAAATTTTTATGCTACGTTTTTTTCGCTGCTATGCGTGCCTACCAGCCCACTAATCATAGAATGACAGATTAGACGGTCGAGCGCAGCGTAAACATTCATTTACGGCGTCGTTTATTCGTGCCAGTTTCGGTTTCGGCAAAAAAACGCCGAGCGGCCGCCATGACAGCATGTATCACATGGCGTCATCATTCTTGTCGTATCGCTGCCTCTCTGGAAGCGCGCGCGCGCGCGCGCGCCCAGACCGGCCGAGGTCTTCGCCGTCCCCACAGGCCCGGGCAGCATGTCGTCAGTCCCAAAACCATGACGTGTACACACGCCCGAGCAGCGCGCACCAACCACAGCCAGCGCGTCGGCTTCGTCACGGGAGCCCCGACGTCGGCAGTTTGGGGCACGTAGCAGATGATGTCACGTCGGCCCGCTCTGGGCTTTCTCGTGTGGGCGAAGATTAAAATAGATTTTAAATATGTTTCGCTGAACGGTTGCTGTTGAAACTTGCTGGGAGATATCTCCTGATAAAAAGGAAGCGTTTCACATAGTTATCTCAGCTTTGAAATTTCGTGTCAGTACTCCTTTAAGAGCGCTGTTCTTGTGCATGATGTCTGCGTCTTTATGGTTGGTGTTTGCTGAAATTATTGCTAGTGATACAATGCTTCGTGTAGACTTATGGCCTTTCCTTTCTTTAGGACAAAACCTGCGCTGCAATTAAGGTAAGTGCATAACTTAGACGTTGACTGCACCCAATGAGCTCCGTTAGCCTTACGCTTGAAGCCGTTGTATGGGCGTAGAATTGTTATATGAAAGAAAATTCCGTTTATACGGAGTTCTGGCGAAGAACAACAAAATAAAAAATATATAATACTTAGGCCCATGTCAGTTTATTGTGGATATTACAATCATCATGCTAACACGTTGAAATGAAGCAAGTAATCATATAAAAATATGGCAAGTTGATGTAATGCTGCACAAGCTTGTACCCGTGCGTGCAGTATACGTTCTGTATCATGGCAGCATATTTGGACAACGCAGAATGCGGATTTTTTCCCCGTTTACCACTACACCTGGCACTACAACACCTTTAAAATCAACATCAATATCCTGAGAGAGACCGTAAAGAGGCCATGTGAAGACAACATATACTTGTGTTCAATTTGAAAGGACTAGCCTTTGCGCTTACTTATTAACTACTAACCTTATTGTGCTTATGTGGCCTAAATGAGGAAGCATTATGTCTTCATATAAAAATAATAAGGCTAGTGTAATGGCACCTGCGGTTTGTGTACTTGAGTTGGGAAAAGGAAAAGATATCCGTCAAGCAACACAAAGCTCTGGTTGTTTGCCTTATGGGCTGCATCAAACGCCGCCTCCACTTAGGCCTTTTTGATGTATTCTTGTAGCAGACTATCCATATCCCCAAGGAATAAAGGAACTACTGATGAAGATCCGCTTTCCACAGCTAGAGAAGGTGACAGCACCGACGACCAGGTGTCAAAGCAGGGGCTTCCAATGGCAGGCCTTCAGCCACATGCGAATGCAGTGGCTTTGTCATGCGCTTGTGGTACATGTTTCTGTTTTTTTTAAGCGAAGCTCATTCGGCTGCGATTCCATCCCTTTCTGACGTCCGAAAACAAAACACCACGTGTTTCCAAAGCTCAACGCGTTCAATGGCGTGAGGCGTGATAAACAGAACGTCACAGTGGAAACCATTCCGCGCGAAAGCCAATCAGTATTAGTCGCCTAAATACATTTTATTCTTAGTATATAGCAATTAGACTAAAAATTGTTGCAAATCATAAAATATTATTATAACTTGTGAATTGCAGAGTTTTTCTCGTAATAACATAATAGAATTGTTGAATGGTATTCAAAAATGAGCATAATGACATACAAAATTAACTTTCGTCTATTCCCGTACTCTCCAAAGCAGTTGATAAAATTTGCAAGACGGTCACACCGGGATTTTGATGTTAAACCATCGCTTTACACATATAAAAGGATGGTTAAAAATGAGGCTGTCTGTGTGCCTCCCTCTCGCATCGTAGGCATCTTACTGTCCCTGTAACACGCACCCCAGTACGCTCGATCAGTGAAGACACCAGACAGGTCGCATTCAGCTATTTGACGTCCCCGTTAAAGCGTCCCGTCCGCACAACGGTCATGTCATCAGTGAGGGCATAAAGCCAGTACCTTCGCCCCCCTTCCTCCCTTCACTCCCCGCACATGCACATATAAAACGGCAACCGCTTATGTGTGCGTCCTTATTATTTTTAACAATGATGAAAAGAGGGAAAGACAGAAATAGCTTTATCATGCTTGTTGGGTAGTGGGGGGGCACCTAGTACAGGGCTCCAGCCTTTAGGGCGCCGGCGGCTGCTCTGGCGATTGTTCGGCGCGGCTCGACCTAGTCGGCGCTAGACTGTGCCTGACTCCACTGCTCCTCTGATAGAGGGTGTTTGTGAATTTTGTGGCACCCTGCTGCCGTATGGTAGAGGGTGACTACTTGGTTTCAGTTGGGGCACAGCGTCGGGTATCGGGTTGGATAAAGTTTGTGTAGTCGGGAGAGGTGAGGGAAAGTGTTCGTTTCGATTGAGTGGAGTGCTGTTTGATCCTGTCTTTGCAAACTTGGGATGAAGATGTGGGAATTGAATTTGGGTTGCTTTGTAGTCGCTTAGAATTTCTGAATATATGGGCATAACAAAGACAGGAAACTCTGCTTGGGGACGTCATCTCGGGGGAGGGAGGCGCAATCCCAGCCGATGGGCGATGGGTGAGAGGGCGCAATGGCAAAACAGCCCACTAATTGGCTACAAATAAAAAAAATAAATAAAACGAAAGATCTAATCAGGAAACGGCAAACCATGAGAATCTCCACCGCAGCTGACAGAATAGAACTAGCAGAGCTCTCGAAGTTAATAAGCGCAAGACAGCTGACATACGGAAGTATAATATGGAGAGGATCGAATACGCTGTAAAGAACGGAGGTAGCCTGAAAGCAGTAAGAGACGTCTTGGCGTGGGGAAAAATCAGATGTATGCACTTAAGGATAAGCAAGGGCAATGTCATCACAAATAGGGATAAAATAGTCACAGTGGCCGAGGAGTTCTATAGAGATCTGTACAGTAGCCGGGACATACAGGATATAGTGCCGAACGAGACAGTAGTTTCAGAGGAGATAGACATCCCCACCAGTAACGAACCGAAGAAGTAAGGGAAGGCTTTGAAAGAAATGAAGGGGCAAAGCACCTGGTGAGGATCAGATAAGAGCAGACCTCTTGAAGGATGGCGGAGAAATTGTACTTGAAAAACTGGCAAACCTGTATACGCGATGCCTAATGACCGCAATGGTACCGGAATCTTGGAAGAACGCGAACATCATCCTAATCCATAAGAAAGGCGACATGAAAGACTTGAAAAACTACAGGCCGATCAGCTTACTGTCAGTCGTCTACAAGGTATTTACCAAGGTGATCGCTAACCGAATCTCTCTGCAACCTTAGATTTCAGTCAACCTAAAGAACAAGCAGGGTTCCGTAAAGGTTATTCAACAATGGACCATATTCACACGATCAATCAGGTGATAGAGAAGTGCGCTGAGTATACTCAACCCCTATATATAGCCTTCATAGATTATGAGAAAGCATTTGACTCGGTCGAAACCCTAGCAGTCATTCAGGCATTACGGAACCAGGGGGTAGATGAGCATTATGTAAGAATACTAGAGGATATCTATAATGGGTCTACAGCTACTATCATCCTCCATAAGGAGAGCAGTAAAATACCTATAAGGAAGGGTGTCAGACAAGGAGACACAATCTCTCCAATGTTATTCACAGCATGCTTACAAGAAGTATTCAGAACGTTGGATTGGGAACAGGTGGGAGTAAGGGTTAATGGAGAATACCTCAGTAACCTCAGATTTGCTGATGACGTTGCCTTGCTAAGAACTCGGGGACGAATTGCAAAGCATGCTTTCCGCACTGGGCGAACAGAGTAGAACCGTGGGCCTGAAAATTAATATGCAGAAAACTAAAGTAATGATCAATAACCTCGGGACAGCACAGCAGTTTGAGATAGATGGCGAGGCAGTGGAAGTGGTAAGCGAATATATATACTTAGGCCAAGTTGTGACCCCAGATCCCAACCATGAGGCAGAGATAATTAGAAGGATCAGAATGGGGTGGGGTGCATATGGCAGACATTATCAGATAATGAATAGCAGCCTACCATTGTCGTTGAAGAAGAAAGTGTATGACAGCTGCATCTTACCGGTACTCACCTACGGGGCAGAAACTTGGAGGCTCACTAAGAGGGTTCAACTTAAATTGAGAACGACTCAGCGGGCAATGGAGCGGAAAATGATAGGTGTAACATTAAGGGGCAAGAAGAGAGCGGAGTGGGTCAGGGAGCAAACTGGTGTTAAAGACATATTAGTAGAAATTAAGAAGAAGAAATGGACTTGGGCAGGGCATGTAATGCGAAGGCAAGATAACCGCTGGTCATTAAGGGTAACAGAGTGGATCCCTAGAGAAGGCAAGCGCTGCAGGGGGCGGCAGAAAGTTAGATGGGCAGATGAGATCAAGAAGTTTGCGGGGATGAATTGGTCGCAGTTGGCACAGGACCGAGGTAATTGGAGAATAATGGGAGAGGCCTTTGCCCTGCAGTGGGCGTAGACAGGCTGGTGATGATGATGATGAAAAAAAAGCAGTAATGAAAGAGGGCGCGGCAGTTGCGAAAAGGAACGCCGAAGAGGCGGCCAGTGAAGCGGCTTCACCGGAATGAAATGAAAATAGTGGAGGTGAGAGGAGGCGAGGCATACAGTAACCCCTGGTTAACTCCTACTCATATATCTCGAATTATCGGGTAAGTCAAAACGGTTTTTAAATGCAGAGCATTTCAGTAACTCACGATGTCACCCGCGTTGTCCCGCCGTAGTCCCCACCATCGTTGTCCGCACCCCTCCCCCTACACTATATAAAAGAAAATACTATCCGGCGCCAGGTTTCGATCCCTCGACCGTGCGGGCGGAACGCAATGTACATGGTGCTCTACCCACTACGCCACATAGCCGACACAGAATGGGAGGCTACGGACGCGCCTTATATTCTTGACTCATTCAAATTACTGCTGACGAGCGCTCTCTCGTCAGCAGTTGCCACAAGTGCAACAACATTAACGTAACGCAAACTACTTAACGTCGTGCGCCCCCGGAAATGCTCTGCATTTGATCGTGCCCCTCGCGAGGGGGATGTTTTACGCTACCTCTTGCAAGACCGAGTGCAACCGCCGAGAACAAGGTCCCACGAGCGGCGCGCGCGCCGTGGACTGGTGGCGCCATCTGTCAGCTTCGACGCGAACTACCATCAAGGCAGCCAGAAAACCGAACGCGCGAAATACAAACTGGGTTTGTATTTTTTTCGCCGTGAATTTGCTCCCATAGGTGCCATGTATTTTGCCCCCGTTTGTATGAAAATGTGTTTTGGGGGGACCGCGGATATCTCGAAATGTTGGCGGAGAAGGCTAAGGGCAAAGTGCGCTACAGGCAGCTGATAAGGTCTCGGTCCAACGCTTAGTTACGCTACGTGCCGATTGCGGTCGTGATCGGCAAATTTACGCTGTACGACGCCGATATTCGCGATTCCGGATTGCTGTCCGACGCCTGTATAACGAAGAGATCTGTGGACGATGCTGCTGATTAGGAGGATGAAAACGAGTTTGGAGGAGTCCCTACAACGACGGAAATAACAAAGCTATGGCGCCTTCTTCGAAAGAAGGTGGAATGTATAGCGGGGTCGACCAACAATTGATGTGATGCATTGAGCAGCTCCAGAAAGCGTCTTTTAAAACCAGATGCGAGTATAAAAAAAGGCTAGCATAATGAAGGTGGTTCTTCCGCAAAGATGAAACTTTTTTCCTTGGAAGGTTTTTGCCTTTATTATAAAAGCTACCGTGTGCAATTGCAGCTGAGCTGCTGGTACCAGCCTTAGCTCCTATTTCAGTGACATGGGCACTAATTTCCAACATATCGCTTAAGTCGAAACTTCGCTTATCACGAAATTTCAAGCGAATTTCACGACCTCAACCTGACAAGGGAATATTGTACTGCTTCCCAGTAAAATAGAGCGTGGGTGCAGTCGCCCTGCAAAATTTTAGTACGCTTTGCTTTAATAATTTCCCCTTGTGCATGAAGGCGAAAATGACGAGATTAACCGGTCGTTTCCTGCCTGTAGTTCGTTATTAAAAGTGAATGCTTCATACATGCAGGCTTTAAATACTCAAATTTTTAACAAAAGCTATTGTAAATAAAATAAATACCTTTAAGACAAAACACCTAAAAAAGAGCAACTAAAAATCAATTACACGTTTGTAGCGAAAATTAGGAGTATACCACAAAAGAAAGGGTACGCGGAAGTCTTTCAATTATTTTTGAAATATTCTGTGTTTTTTTTATTCAGATATTATAACAAGCTTACACGTACCACTTTTAAACTTCAGTGCTGTCATTCAGTAACACTTAAGTAGAATAACGTATGTACGTTGTATAGAATAATCAGTGGTGATTTCGCTTGAATGGAATTTTGAATGCTTCGTGCACACCCCAAGCAGTTATTGCGAGAGGTTTTCAATGACCACGTCACATAGAAACTGAAAGTAAGATTCTCAGTTTTAGGGCAGTGCTATGACCTCTGCACGCTGTGCCGTGACATCTGAATTATAAATTCTGTTTTCACACAAATAATGCAAATGTCGCAATTTCGCATGCGTAGATAAGTGAAGACTTTTGATATTGTCCGTCGAAGAAAATGGGGAAACGGGCTGGGGTAACAAGTTTTTAAATGCAGAGCATTTCAGTAACTAAGGATGTCACCCGCGTTGACGTCCGTAGTCCGCACCGTCGTTGTCCCTACGATATAAAAAAGAAAATACTATCCGGCGCCAGGTTTTGATCCCTCGACCCTGCGGGCGGAACGCAATGTACATGGTGCTCAACCCACTGCGCCACAAAGCCAACACAGAATGGGGCGCTACTAACGCGCCTTATATCGTTGACTCATTCAAATTACTGCTGACGAGCACTCTCTCGTCAGCAGTTGCCACAAGTGCAACAACATTAACGTAACGCAAACTACTTAACGTCGTGCGCCCCCGGAAATGCTCTGCATTTGATCGTGCCCCTCGCAAGGGGGACGTTTATACAGGAACTCCTATTTCTAGCGGACTCCTGGCGCCCTCTTTCTGCCATTGTAGAGACTATGAGGCGGTCTTCCAAGGGCACCAAATTTGAATTCTACAAAATCGATTTTCTAGTCTTGATCTTCGATCCGGGTACTGGCAGATCCCCATGAATGAGGCCGATAAAGAGAAATCACAAGTTTTTTGTTTGTGTTAGAGCTGTGGCATGCGTGATAGGCTGATGCCGATAAAATCGTTCAAGACTAAAATAGTTCCTTGTATTATCTAATTAAAATAAAAATCCACTTAAACTTGCCCTAGGCACATAAAACGATTAACAACCGGCTGCTGTTATAAAATGGCACTAAAAGCAGAGGGGAACGGAAACGCCGCCACACTAAATGCCACCCATAGTGCTGAAGGGCATCCTGCCAGCGGGACAAACTTCACTGCAGAAACCTCAAAGTGTGCCAATGACAAACAAACCACGTTTTCGTCGTTAGATATTGAGGTGAACTTCCTGGCCATTTCGTCAAGGAAATTTCGAAGGACTGAAACTTTATTTTAGCGAACAAACACAGGGCTGTCTGTTTCCCTAACGTGTCGTAGGCGTCTTAATTTCTGTGTAACACACAACCCAATCCTCTCAACCAGTGAAGACACCATAAAGGTCACACTCGGCTGTTTTACAGCCACGTTGAAGCCTTCCGCCAGCACAATGGACATGCGATCAGTGAGTGCGTCAAACCTATAGCTTTGCGCTAATCCTTCCACCCTTCCTTCTCGAGCACGCATAAGCCCGCAACCACTTACCGGACCTCTCGCATGACGGCGAAGGGTTCGGAAGTGTCTCAAGCGGCTATGCTCTTTGTCTTGTTTTTACGAAGCTTTACTCAACCTACCTGAGTTGCGACCACAGCCACAAGGCTGCTGCGGACGCAGTAGCCCTTCTGGGGGCTTCTATCGCTGGCTTTTACCCAGCTTTAAGCCACCAGCCCGACCTGGACTTCAAGCTACTTCAGCTACTCGTCCAGTCCTGTGACTGCATTTTCACGGGAAACGAATGTGCAGAGGGCTTATTTCGTGGCGATCACGGTGGAGAATCCCTATTGCTGGCTGGAACTTATGGAAAGGGACTGTTGAAAGCCATCAACACAGCTTGGCGTCTGCATCTGAACACCGGGGAACCTACCTTTGTCCGTCGTATTTTGCGTCGCCCAACATGTCTCGTCCTCTCTCTTGTATCGGAGTATTACCAGTACTCGTGGTCTATCGCCTCTCACAAATGCGATTCCATCACTACCCCATCTTGCTAACTCGAGATAAGGCCGTGCGGTGTAATGCTCGCACTGTTATGGTCAAGAGGCCACCCTTCAGAAAAATTACCAAAAACACGGATCAGAGTGAAGCTCGGACAACTCGCCAAGCGTTCCACCGCAACTACGGTCAATTACCGGGCGAACTTTGCACAGGTGGTACCAGATATGAAGCTTCTTAACATCCGGGCAGCCATAGATATGCACAGCGAGAGGCTATACGCACAAACTCTGTTGTCAACTGGACAATGTACATCAGACTGGATGCTGCCTGCTATCGTCATTGCAAGCAACGTGGGCGATCCAATTGGGAGCCCATCTAGCAGTCGTTGAAAACCCAAGGATAACGTTGACAGGCTTGGCGATTGCTGCATGTACTACTACAGCCGCCATTTCCCCGCCATTCTAGATGGCACTACTACACAGAGAAAGAGGCAACGTTCAATGAAAGGCGAAGATATCAGCCCCACTAACGCTAGGGCTTGCTACTACAGATGGGGGGGAACACAGAGAAATTAGAGTGAAAAATAGTGAGAAAAAACCAAAAGAAAAAGAGGGAGGAGGGGAGATGTACACATATATGAAATGTTTTTGTTCACAGGGTTCACCGGACTTTCCCTAGCCCTGTTTCCGCAAGAAATGTAAGCACAGGTTTTGTCCCAGCACTGCCTCGTCATGATATTGCCAGGGTCCAAGAAATTGGGAGAGCTCTAAAGTTGACTACCATATTGCGGGCAGTGGCTTAAAATGTGCCTAATGTATTCAGTACTAACAACACTGTCCACAATGGCGACTCTACCAAGCCCAGTTTAACGAAGAAGCTTCGGGTGAAACTGGTGGAACTGCTTGAAAAGAGGTTCTCTCCACCACACCCTGCATCTTCGCAGCAGCCTCTACCCTACGCAATGAAGAGGAAGCCGCCATTAGGACTGTATGCTGGCGAGATAGCAGCCCTCTGCTGCCACGAATACATTTCCATGCACGAGCTTAGGAAAGCCCTGCAGAGGACTAAACGTCGTAGCACTACTGGCACTGGTGACACCACATACCAAATGATGCGGAACACAGCCGGGAGAAAGAATGCCCTCTAAGCGTCTCCAAGATCCTCTGCCACTCGGGTGTACTGACAATGCTCTGTCTCCTTGCCCTTGTTGTCCCACTCCTAAAACGTGAAAAACCACCAACCGCAGCCAGCTCATCCAGAACTACGTCCTCAAATTCGGCTGCGGGGAAGTTCTTGAGATGATCATTCTAACACTCTAGAGCGGATTTTCTTAGCCCGTGGAGCTATTTCCGAGCAACATACCTTATTTCTTCAACTCCACTGCTCTGCCCACAGTGTCGCTGATGCTTTAGCTTCACCGGAAGAAGCCAACGAAGAAGCCAACAAACTGGCATCTATTGTTTGGCAGATATTGAATCCCCTTTCACCTCCTGCACAAATCAACCTATCGAGGCTGATCTGGAGCACATTCATATCATTGGAATGATACGGAACTGCATCCGTGCTCTCCTGTCCAGTCCACAGCTCAAAGTTCGGGTGGGCAACGTCCTCAGCATCGCAAGAGGTATCAGTGCAGGAGTCCCCAAAATGCAGTGCTGATTTCGCTGCTCTTCAACCACGCGCTTTCGGGACTGTCTGACAGCAAAGCAATAGATCTTGAATGCAGTGTCTGCATCTCCATTTATGCTGGCGATGTTGCTGTGTGGTCCCGGGTACCAAAGCTTCAGAGAAGCAAAATAAGAACATTTCTGCCTAGAGCACTGGGCACGGTTTCGTAATATATTACGTCAATCGGATTTCGGCTAGCAGCTCCACGACAGCCGAAATCACCCGTCTTCATTTGCCCGTTGACCTCATTAAGGAGTCGGGTCGGGATCTAGTCAACCGGAAAGTACCCATTATCGCACATTCGAAGGCTGCCTTCCTGAGGCTCAACCGAGCCCTCCGGAGCTGTCTCGCTGTACAAAATATCGCAAGAAAACTGCACAGCCTCATCGCCAAAGGCCCTAGCCTCTATCGGCAGTGGATACCTGCTGAAGTTGGCATCATTGAAATGAGGAGGATGATCGGCTGGCAAAAGAAGAGGATAATCGTTATATTTCAATAAGTGAGGCAATCACGCCCTTGGACGCCGCGTGGCACCTTATACGAAAAGACCTCCAAGCCATGAACCCGCACTCCCGAGTTGCATCCCGCCAGCCACCTCTCCAGCTTCCTTCGAGGGGGCTAACTCCAGCTGACTGCGCTCTCACCCCTACTCTGCGAATAAGCTGTCATCAATGCACAGAAAGGAGTTACACGCTCGGCATAGCTAGTTCAGCCTCCTGCCCACACTTTTCTTAAAAAGAGACACTGCGCATGCACAGTGCAACTGTGCCCAATATTCGCAGTCTCGATCGACGTGTAGAGCGTCGTACGCAATATTGGTGCTGCATACATGCACCTCTTCAAGCATGTTGTTCCCGGAATGTTACACCTCAAATCGTCAAAAAGCGTTGTGTGCCCAGCCGGACATTTTAAAGCACACGGGACTCCTGAACCGGCTATGGAGCTGCCAGTTCTGTCCATGCTGCGGGGCCCTTTACACCATCATTTTCTTCTCTTCTTCTATCTCTTTTTCTATCTATCCTCTTTACCGTCTATCCTCCTCGCAGCCTCTGCCTTGATTGAAGTGTCCTGTTCCCGAGAGGCAGTCATCGGCTCAGACGAATTTTCTTTCTCTTCCAATAAAGCAACTCTCTTGTTCCCGTGGGTAAACCTGAAACACGCTGGGAAATAAAAGTTGTGACAGAGGGATCTTTGGGGTCAAAAATGAACACCAGAGCTACCCCGCGGGAAGCGGCTTCCCTAGAATGAGAACTGAGAGTACTAGGCACACTCTGCTTTGAAATATGCAGTTTAGGGTGAAGTCAGCCATATATATAGTAAAGCAGACGTTAGCATCGGTTAAGCGACCTTATGCCGGTGGCATTCGTCGAATATGACTGCCTACTGTTTAGTCTTAAAAAACAAGCGCAGTGCGCTTACTAGCCTCCGGCCCACACATGGAATTTTTCAGACTGAGATTTACAAAACAGTACGCGTGAGTGTTCCGCTAACCTTGTAATTTACCTTCCCCCAACCATACGCAAAAAGATCGGACTCCATCTTACCAAGGTAAAAGAAATCATAATTTTCATTAAAATATACTTCAGCTGTTATGAACCTATAGAGGTGTCAATCCATAAAGGCCGCAGTTTCGCAGTACAGCAGCATAATAAAAGAAAACCTTAGCTGCTTCGCGTGCATAAAAATTCAATAAAGGTCGGCCCCTTTTTTTACGACTAATACAGAGTCATAGAATGGCCGCCCTAATCCCGTTTTCTAAACAATAATTCAGGATCCCCTGTTTGCTTCAACCCAAGGCTTAACTTACTTCTTAACACCTGCAGAGTAAATGTAATAAGGCCTTACGTTATGCCCGCTTATCAATAATACGGTTTTTCTGGGCCTGGCGAAACAAATGTCCGGTCGCCTGGTGCATGTACAGGTGCTCCAAAAGTTATACGGAGCACGAGAGCGGCGGTGGGAAGACGGCGAAGGGGCATGCCAGCACTGTCTATGAATTGATGCGTCGCAGATAGGGAGAGTGGATGGGCACACCCGGGCGGCCCATCTCGATACACTGATGTCCGCCTTGTCGCCGGCTCAATCGAAGCTGCGCTGCTGTCATCCCTGCTCGCGAGGTGCGCTTGTACTGCTTTTTGCCAATAGTCGGCCACCTGTAGCCGCGGGGCAGTGTTATGCGTTGCCCAGCACGTCGTCAGAAGCCTAACTGCTATTCAGAATGCTGTCACGCCACGTTTTACCTGAAATGGGTTTAGACGGGAGGCGAGTAAGACGGAGTTCACCCGCCCAGTGGGCATCGTGCCCTACCTTCACCATTAGCCCGATTATTGTCATATATTGCGAAATGTTATTGTCCATTCGCGGAATTTTTGTATTTGCCTGCAAAGCCCCCTCCTTACAAGACTTGACGTTCGCGCCTCTGCCGCATCGGCTTCATAAAACTTGGCCCTTTACCTCAAAAGGTTGCCGCCCCTTCTTTATGATATGTTACCCGCGTCGGGAAGGAAACTAATAGTCGGAGCGTGGGAGCTCCGTTTTGTTAAAAACGGCACCCGTTTGTTTGTGTCCTTTCCGTAGTTGCAGATTGCCCTGCCGCAAATTTGTTGTGCCACGAGTTTTAACAGTTCGGGGATCATTCTGCAGCTGCGGCCATATCCATGCTTGGCTCAAGGAAACGCAGGAAAATTCAATGGAAAGAAACAGTTCATGCGCATATTGGCTGCATTCCTTCCATGGCTTTGATGGGCTCTCTGGAGAATTGAGGAGGTGACCCGTTCGGAGGCAACCCGCTTCAAAACAAATAGGATTTATTACGCCTTCAGCAAATTATCGTGGATAAGAAGGGTGCCCCAGCTTAACACTCAAGTATTCGAAGCGCCCCTGGCCAGCAGGGAGGGCAGCATGGCGGCTTCGCCTGAGCCGGCGATAAAGTGGGCGCCAGAAAATCAAGATGGCCCAGCCAAATGTGGCCGCGCACTTTCGCTCTCAGCGGCGCATCTATTCATAGATCGCGGTGGCATGCAGTTTTGCCCTGTCCGGACACGGCTCGTGCTCCATCTAACTTTTGTAGCACCTGTTCATCCATTTCTAGCCGGAGCAATCAATTACGCGTCAGAATTAAATCTGAGACGAATGTTTTTATATATTGAAAAAGTGGAATGGATATTAAGTGGAGGAAAAGGAAGAAAACGTTAATCAATGTTAATGTATTGAGAATAAAATCTGGTGGTTTTTGCAGTCCACAAAGCAGCGAGGAAGCGTCGCAGCCCGAGCGCGAGCAATGAGGTTTTCCGTGTCCTCCAACTCTGAGATGGCCAGCTTCGTATCTCACTGCTCACGGAAAAGAGAAGGGAGGGGCTCGGGTGCGTGGGGGCATTTTTTGTGCCTATTCGCCCTGAGTTCGAACATAGTGGGCCCCTCTAGTAAAGTGAGGAACCGCTCTTAGTGTGGATGGCGCTTTCACGTCGGCCGCCCGTTGACGTTGCGCTCGCCTGAAGACGCTCGTTATTCACGACAAACAACTAGAACAATATGACTGCTTGTTTTGCATGTGTACAGTGGCCTGGTCCCCTCCATTTGCGGATTTTATCGAGGAACGTATTGATGAGCGGCCGGTGCGGGATAGCGCGCTCCTTTCGTGAGACATTGTCGCCGTAGTCATCGCCTGCTGCAGGAATCGATCAAATAAGTTTGCTGCAACACTTCGTCTTAACGACGGGTGTGGCGCGCTGCCCTGCCAGTAACTAAGGTCCCTAAAATTACTAAGGTAGCGCCAACTGCTCCCTCCTTCTCCGCTGCCCTCCTCTTTTTTTGTTTCCCCTCACCCGCGGCGCCGCGGTCCCTTTAACTCCGTGCCGGTGCCGCCATATTTGTTGGCCACTTGAGAGCAGACGCCCTCGCTACGCTTCAGGGCGCTCGCTGCAGTTTGCTCTTGTTTTCGCGCCGAAATCGCTATTTGGTAGCATTTATAGGATTTCTAGAGCCCTGTTTCACCAACACGCACTGCGTGATAGTGTTTCGTTTTATATTTTTGTCTACAAGGGGATATTTGCGGGGCGGATGCCGCTGGTGCATACGCACAGCGCGGTTTTTGTTTACGTGTGCGGCATTCTGTAACACCTCAGGATAGCTCGTGAATGCGAAAGGATCGAGCGTGGACATTTCAAACTGCTCTGTTACGGTAGTTCCGTTCTTGCATTCGCGTGACTGTGGTCGTGCAATCACTGCACAGAGGTCTTGCGCACGGTTCGCGGCAGTATACAGAGCGCTTCATTCGCAAATGCCGTAGTTCGAGCGCTGCGCTGGCGTCCTTGCACTCGCCTTTCTTGCGATAATTGTGAATCCTCAGCGGCGTTCACTCTGCGCCCGCTTTTACTAACGACCTACATCCACCTTAATTCCGCGCAGTTTAGAGTGCTTTGCCGTTTTTGTAGAAATGTTTCCTTCACCTTCTTGTCGTTATAGGCTCCTGTGAGTAGATTAAAAAGATACACATGCTGTTGTGCGTGTGTGCACGTACAGCGACGTGAAAAGCCCCTGCTTCCCCGACTTCGCAGCCGGATACACTAAACTGCACTCGCGGCCGTACGTTCATGTGCGAACCGAGTGAAAAACGCAGACTTGTAATTCTGGGAATACGCGCCAGAGAAGACTGCGATCAATCGATCGGGTAAACTGAAATTACAGATTTGTGGCCCCTTATTTCTCATACGAACCAGAGATCGAGGCCCTCTAGGTACAAATTATGTAACTAGTTACTGCAGTTAATTAACCATGCAATACGTTTTTTCACCGGGCGCGGTTGTTTACAGCCGTTATTAATGGAGGCGCCTGGACAGAATTGTTTTGTGCTGGGATATATTCTGGCATATTTGTTCATTGCACTAACACAGGGATACACCCGAAAGAAATACAGAAGAGGACCAATGTCACGATGACTATCAAGAGAAAACAATAAATCACAAAAATGAATTGGTGCCACCAAATAGATATTTTATTGGAACAAACGTCCGTAATGACGTCGTGCAGTGGCTTGTGCTGCTGACGTGGCTTCCCGTGAGAAAAAAATGTTGGGAGTGGCATTTGGGTTTAGTTTTTTTAACGCCAAGCTTCTCCAATATCCGTTGCTCAAATTGATCCGTGAAATAATCCTATTGAGAATGGAAAAAAAATGTCGCCACCGAGTTTGAGATGCGCCACAAACACTCCGCAAATATAGGCAATAATGCATTGCAGAAGGGAGTTAGTGACCGTTCTACCGTAGCATGGTCAAATTCGTGTTCGCGCATCTGCTCAGTGCCGCGTCCGCTCAACTCGCTACACTAAACCCGTTTAGCAAGCGCTTTGCTGGACAAAAATACGTCTGCTGAAAATAATATAGTCGCCCAGTGTGTTTTGGTTCAAATCGCAATGACTGGATACGCTGCGCTATTGACTACTAAGATGAAGTAAGCGCGCACACTGCAAATGTACGGCATCACGTGTAATGCAAACGGAAGTTGTAATTAACGTTCCTCTGTGCATACACGGAAGAAAGGGCGTACAGCCGTTACGGTGCGAATATGCATTTGAAGTGCTCATTCAAACGTGCGCGAATTTAATAAAGCGATAACAGAAATTGCGAATCAAACGTACGTCAACGGCGCGGTCACTATATTAGCTGGCCTTAAATTGTTTTACCTAGCCGCAATTTTTTTTTCTCGCAACAGCCTCAATTTGCGCCGCACCGACCAAGCCCATATTACGCAGCAAATCACTCCAATGTCATAACAACGGGATTATAATACCACCCGGGTCGCTAACACACAAAACATGACTTCACGCCAAAAAGAGCGTACGCGCACTCGGAACGCACACGATACATGGTCAGACGCAAGCTGCCGTCGGCCAAAACAAGCATGAATTCAGGTGAACAATTCTCGCGTCACGAAAACCTTACGACAACTGACTGAACATGCTACGCCGCTGATATTGATGCTGGAAGTTAAGCGCGCACATGACAAATACACGGCCTCTTATCCAAAGCAAAGCTTACGACGGGACGAACTCGGCGCTGCGCGCAATGCCTACTCAGAACAAAGCGTGGACGACGGTCGCGAAGGGAATACGCATTTCTTCGTAAGTGACCGCTCAAGGTCGCGCAGAATTTAACAGAGAAAGAACAAACATTCAGAAACTTACCTCGCTAAAGAGTGATGGCAGCGTCGGCCTGAAGTATGCCTGTTCAAATCTATGCAACCAAACTTTTCTCCTTTCTGCGTCGCGTTTCCCGGACGGAATAACGAAGTCTTGTGCCCTGCCTGACGATATTCGCGCTGCCTAAGGCACAACACATCGGCACAGAGAAGCAACATAAAACGACACCGGTGCGACGTTTTTTCGAACGAGCAGCAAATTCTTACTTTGCTATTAGCTGGCGCCTACGATAAAGCCGGTACTGAAGCTCGGTGGCTCGGAAGCCAGCAATGGCGTCGCAGCGGCGGCGTTGCGCAATGTCCCAGCCGGCGAGGCGACCCCGGCGGCGGAGCAAAAAAAAAAAAAAAAAAACCACGTGACTTTTCCCTTGGGCAATGGCGCGCGGCGTTCGCCGGCGAAAAAGAAAATGACAAAAAACGAAGTAGGAAAGGAGCGCGGGCGAGGGCGAAAGGCGGCGAGATGTAAAGATGGCGCTACCTTAGTAATTTCAGGGACCTTACCGGTAACGGTCCAGAGTGTTGCACTGAAGGTGGCGTTATCGCTATTTAGCGGCAAAGGTGCCTATATGAAAACCGACAAGAGAAACGACGGGACTCGTGCAGTCACTTTCATTTGCCACAAAAATTTCACTCTTAGGCAAAAAGGACAAAATAGGGAATGAAATGCAGCTCTTAGTCTTCATGGGAAACAGTTCATCTTCAAGGGGAGTATCTGTAGCAGAGTGTGTGCCGTGTGCACAAATGCGGGCTAACTGCTCGTCGCCGCCTATCTATAAGAAGTAACAGGAAGACGAAACGCACGCATTTAGTCTCTTTGCTGCGTCGTTAATCCCCTTTAATAACGTCGTCGTTGACATTTCGCGCATATGTCTGTGGACAGTTTAAGATTTCCAAAACACAAGTCATTGCAGTCAGTGGGTCCTTTACATGGTACCACGGGAGAAAATATTGATGTTAGCTATAAGAAATGCGCCTAGCGTCAATCGAGCGGCGGGTAATGGCAAGGAGCGGCGAAGAGCGATCGACAGACGCTTCTCGTTCAGGTTAGGTTGATACGCTGTGTTATACACGATTCGGGCGAGGTAATAACTGCCAAGGAAAGATTTGAAGCCCATCAAGAATAACACAAATATTACTGACAATAGCAAACGCTGATCCCCAAGCGTAATGAATATGTATATGTTTAACAGACGATAAAAAACGCATTAGCTGCTGATGACAACAACAGCAAAATTAAAATGCTCGCTACAGGTAAGCGCATTGAAGTTATCTTTTACACTCGGTACATAATTGCCTTGTGCATCAAAACTATGACAATGCTGCAACTGCTGTAAAACCCGGTTGCGTTTCCCAGTCCCGATCGTGTAGCGACGCTAACTTGAAGACGTCAGGCTAAGCAACACCGAATTTGATTTCGCCAATAAAGGCAAATATGGTCTGTTTCCCTATTCAGACACTCACACAGACGAACGCTTTCACACACGATACCTAGAGCAATTAAGATATTTATCGAACACTAGGAATACAATTAGTTTGCGCTAATTTGTGCGGAAACAAATGACTTGTTCGATCACCCAGCCATCTATCCCAACTAGGCGACGATGTGATTGCTCTCTACGAGAAAAAAACTGATTATGAGGCTGTACTTAGAATCGAACTGAGCCATAGTTCCTCAAGTTAGAAAAGCGCTAAGGGCAAAGTGCAAATCGCGGTCACGGTCGCTTGCACGGATAGAAATTACAGCACCAGTTGCAATGAATCCATCACCTGGCACAGCACTACACGCTTTACACTCGAATATTATCTACCAGAGCATCCGAGCGGTGAAACCGTTTGGAGAGGCTGTGTTTTTCCAATGATGCAAGCTGGAAACAGCGCATCGGCCTTTGGCCGAGGTACTTAATCGTCTGGACACGAAGAAAACACTTACAATATCGTCCTTCCGCGTCTGCCGACTGGTGCCGTTGTTTTGAACACCGTTTTTCTGCATGCTGATCTCAAAGGTCACCCGTACTATGCTCTTGTATTCAGGGATTCTCTCGCTCGAGTGATAGATCTCAAAGACTTTATTAGCACTGGTCAATGTCAGATGAGCCATGTATGGATGGTAACGTGCGTCAGTGCTCTTGCGAAGCAGAAGCTTGTGGACCTGACAGGATGCCCTTCAGCACCATGGGTGGTATTTAGTGTGGCTGCGTTTCCCTTCGCCTCTGCTTTTAGTACCATCTTATAACAACAGCCGTTTCTTAATCACTATGTGCCTAGGGCAAGTTTAATTCGGTTTTTATTTTAATTAGATGATACAAGAAACTATTTTAGTCTTAAACGATTTTATCGGCATCAGCCTATCACGCACGCCACAGCTCAAACACAAGCAAAAAACTTGTGATCCGTACCCGTTTCACTTCGACGGACAATATGAAATGTCTTCACTTGTCTACTACGCACGCGAAATTGTGAATTTTGCATGATTTGTGTGAAAACAGAATTTATTATCCAGATGTCAGGGCGTAGCGAGCAGTGGTAACAGCACTGCCCTGAAACTGAGAATCTTACGGGCAGTTTTTATATAACGTGGTCATTAAAAACCTTGCACAATGACTGCTTCGAGTGTGCTAACAAGCATTTAGAATTCCATACAATGAGGAGAAAGTTTTCTTTTAGAGTTGGCAAGATTACATCTGTAGTTAAAAAGTGGTAAGTGTAAGCTTGTTCTCATATCCGAACAGAGGCACACTGAAGATTTGTAAAATGTTTGCTAAAATTCTGCGTAAGTTTTGTTTTGTTGTCTACACCTAATTTTCGCCATAAACTTGTAATTGGATTTTTAGTTTCCTTTCTTTGGTATGCTGTGTTTGATATGTATTTATTTTATTTAGAATTGATTTGTTAAAAGTTTACTATTTAAAGCTTGCATGTCGGAATCATTCGGTTTTATGACGCAGCGACAAGCCGGAAATGAAAGGTTAATCTCTTTATTTTCGCTTTCATACACAAGGGGAAATTATTAAAGCAAAGAGTACTAAAATTTTCGCAGGGTGACTGCACCCACACTATATTTTACTGGGAAGCAGTACAATAATCCCTTGTCAGCTTGAGGTCGTGAAATTCGCTCGAAATTTCGAGATAAGCGGAGTTTCGAGTTAAGCGAAATGTTGGAAGTTAGTGCCCATGTCACTGAAATAGGAGCTAAGGCTGGTAACAGCAGCTGAAATTGCACAGGGTAGCTTTTATAGTGCAGGCAAAAAACGTACAAGGAAAAACGTTTCATTTTGCGGAAGAAATAATTGCGTTAGGCTCGCCTTTATATTCGCATCTGGTTTTAAAAGACGCTTTCTGGAGCTGCTGAATGCATCGCATCAATTGTTGGTCGACCCCGCTATACATTCCACCTTCTTTCGAAGCAGGCCCAGCTGCTTTGTTATTTCCGTCGTTGTAGGGACTCCTCCATACTCGTTTTCATCCTCCTAACCAGCAGCATCGTCCACAGCTCTCTTCATTGATACAGGCGTCGGACCACATTCCGAAATCGGGGACATCGGCCTCGTACAGCGTAAATTTGGCTATCACGACCGCAAACGGCACGTAGCGTAACTAAGCGTTGGACCGAGACCTTATCAGCTGCCTGTAGCGCACTTTGCCCTTGGCCTTCTCCGCCAACATTTCGAGATATCCGCAGTCCCCCAAAAGACATTTTGATACAAAGGGGGAAAAATACATGGCAACTATGGGAGCAAATGCACGGCGAAAAACCGTTTTGACTTACCCGATAATTCAAGATATCTGATTTGTAGTTAACCAGGGATTAATGTATGCCTCGCCTCCTCTCAACTCCACTATTTTCATTCGATTCCGGTGAAGCCGCTTCACTGGCCGCCTCTTCGGCGCTCGTTTTCGCAACTGCCGCGCCCTCTTTCACCACTGTTTTTTGATTTTTAGCCGACTGCTAAGCAGTTAGCTGTTTTGCCGATATGCCCTCTCACCCATCTCTTATCGGTTGGGATTGCGCCTGCCTTCCCCGAGTCGACATCCAAAAGCAGTTTCCTGCTCTTGTTGTGCCCATATATTCAGAAATTCTAAGCGACAACAAAGCAACCCAAAGCAACCCAAAGCAACCCAGATCTTCATCCCAAGTTGCAAAGACAGGATCAAACAGTTTTCAACTCAATGCAAACGAACACTGTCTCTCACCTCTCCCGACTACACAAATTTTATCCAACCCCATACCCGAAGCTGTGCCCCAAGTGAAACCAAGTAGTCACCCTCTACCATACGGCAGCGGGTTGCCACAAAATTGACAAACACCCTCTATCAGAGGAGCAGTGGAGTGAGGCACAGTCTAGCGCCGACTAGGACGAGCCGCGCCGAACAATCGCCAGAGCAGCCGCTGGGGCCTTAAAGGCTGGGGTCCTGGACTAGGTGCCCCCACCACTACCCAACAAACATGATAAAGCTATTTCTGTCTTTCCCTCTTTTCACCACTGTTAATAAGGACACAAACATAAGCAGTTGCCGGTTTATATGCGCACGAGCGGGGAGTGGAGGCAGCAAGGGGGGCGAGGCTGCAGGTTTTATGCCCTCACTGATGATATGTCCGTTGTGCTGACGGGAGGCTTTCACGGGGACGTCAGATAGCTGAATGCGACCTGTCTGGTGTCTTCACTGATCGAGCGTACTGGGCTGCGTGTTACATGGACGGTAAGATGCCTACGATGCGAGAGGGAGGCACAGAGACAGCCCCGTTTCTAACCATGCTTTTATATGTGTAAAACGATGTTTGAACATCAAAATCCCGGTGTGGCCATTTTGCAAATCTTATCAACTGCTTTGGAGAGTTCGGGAATGAAAATCAGTTTTTTGTGTCATTATTCTCATTTTTGATTACCATTCAATAATTCTATTATATTGATACGAGAAAACTCTTCAGTTCGCAATTTATAATATTATTTCATGATTTGCGACAACTTTTAGTCTACTTGTTATATACTACGAATAAAAGTTTTTTCAGGCGACTAATAGCGCTTGGCATTAGCCCTGAATGGCTTCCACCGTGACGTTGTTTTTATCACGCCTCACACCATTGAACGCGTTGAGCTTTGGAAACACGTGGTGTTTTGTTTTCGGACGTCAGAAAGGGATGGAACTGAGGCCGAATAAGCTTCGCTTAAAAAAACACAAACTTGTGCCACCCGCGCATAACAAAGCCACGGTATTCGCATGGGGCTGAAGGCACGCAATTGGAAGCCCCTGCTTTGACACCTGGTCGTCGGTGCTATCACCTTCTCTAGTTGTAGAAAGCGGATCTTCATCAGTAGTTCCTTTATTCGTTGGGGATATGGGTAGTCTGCTACAAGAATACATCAAAAAGGCCTAAGTGGAGGCGGCGTTTGATGTAGCCCATAAGGCAAACAAGCAGAGCTTTGCGTTGCTCGACGGATATCTTTTCCTTTTCCCAACTCAAATGCACAAACCGCAGGTGCCATTACACTAGTCTTATCATTTTTGATACGAAGGCCTAATGCTTTCTCATTTAGGCCACATAAGCACAATAAGGTGCCCTAAAGGACTTTTAGCTACGAAGGTACAACTAAGACACATATTTCTTCAAAGCCTTCCAATTTGATTCATATAACCGACTCGTTTTTTCGAGTACACCGAGCGTATTCATATAATTATGTAGTTGTGTACAAATGGGTGTAGCTGCATGGCAATAGGGCGCCCAGACCTGTGTTAGCAGTTCCGGGCTCCAGATAACTGTTAACACACTGATAACGGCGTTTTTAGTGCGGCCCTGTACTATACCACTTCTCCCCAAATTACGTCACTTCAGCGGGAAGTTTGACAGTTTTTAATATTTGTTGCGTTGCTTCGGTTGTTAAACGTCTAAGATGGCTAGAATGGAGCTGAGTTAGCAAAGGCTAGTCCTTTCAAATTGAACACAAGTATATTTTGTGTCTTCACATGGCCTCTTTAAGGTCTCTCTCAGGATATTGATGTTGATTTTAAAGGTGTTGTAGTGCCAGGTGTAGTGGTAAACGGGGCAAAAATCCGCATTCTGCGTTGTGAAAATATGCTGCCATGATACAGATCGTATACCGCACGCACGGGTACCTTGTGCAGCATTACATCAAATTGCCATAGTTTTATGATTACTTGCTTCATTTCAACCTGTTAGCTTGATGATTCTTACATCCACAATAAACTGACATGGGCCTAAGAATTAGATTTTTTTAGTTTGTTCTCCTTCTCCAGAACTCCGTATACAGAAGGAATTTTCTTGCATATAACAATTCTACGCCCGCACAACAGCTTTAAGCGTAAGGCTAATCGAGCTCATTGTCTTCAGAAAACGTCCAAGTTATGCACTTACGTTAATTTCAGCGCAGGTTATGTCATAAAGAAAGGAAAGGCTATAAGCCTACACGAAGCATTGTATCACAAGCAATAATTGCAGCAAACACCAACCATAGGACGCAGACATCATGCTCAAAAACTTAACGGCCCTGATGAATTCTCCCGCAAAGCGGAATAACTCAGCCATCGACATTTGTTAAGCCCTGCCACTTCAAATTTTTGATTATGTTTTGAGGCTCAAACGCAGTCCGTCTGGTCGCTTCTATCAGGACTCCGGGCGGACACGAGAAGAGGGTGCTTGGTAACATCATTAATCTGGTGGACATATCGTTGCAGCCCAAGTGTCGAGTTTTTTGGGGATGAGTTCTCCCTTGTTGTTCAGAATAAATACAGTATTCTCTGTCTAGCTTCGAACTCTTCGTGCATAAATGACCTTACTCTGCCTACGGGCATGTATACTATCCAGTAATATGTCTAAGGTGGCCATACCCTATAGGTGTAGGTATCACTCCGGGACCAGGTAGAGCAAGTCACGGAAAAGTTCCCTATTCAAGGCAATATCTAATTTAAAGCAAGAATGAATAATAACGCAAAGGCGGTGATGTCGGACCAATATCTTGCAGTTAGGCATATTATCTGAAGTTGAGAGAAATCTTGCTGAGTTTGGAATTTTTTCCTGATATCTGAGGAGGGACCTACAGCGAGGCCCTAGTATTTCGAGGTCAACCATCAGGAAAGTACATACGTTTTAGCAGACGCGTGCATTTCCATTGTTCAGCCGAGAACACACTGCCAGTTTTACAGCTAAACGATAAAACAGCTGTATGCTGCGTACGAGCATGGAAGGCCTGTAATGTATAGGGTGCATGGAAATTTTGTAGCTGTTGTTAGTGACACTGGAAATTAAAATTACGTTGCAAAGCTCCTCGTTCCGCAAGAAAACAGGAAGCATTGGGCAGTCGTACAGAGCCGCATCGCCTTCCAAAACAAGTCACCATTTTGTTTCCTGCAGTGCACCAAAAAAGCATGCGTAATGGCATGACCGTATATATATAAATGCTCAGACTACCGTGTTTTAGCATGAAACGGTAATGGCGCAATTAAAGCATTCGCTTGGTTGACAGTGACCGTGAGCTTAAACTGGTGCGTGGTTGGGAGACTACGACATGGTAGATGATAAAAAATGGCAAGGGTTTACAATATCCTTCCTAGGCTATTAGGTTACTTATGTAATCCTGCCAAATTTTAAAACATTCTTGTAAAGGCAGTATCACTATCAGCGCGCACCCTATTGTGCGTTGGTGGGGGTGGGGGTGGCGAAGGAGGGAGAAGGCGAAGGTGTGCTTGGGCTGCTGAGATGGCCTATGGTCTGTAGCGTAATTCTTAATAAGTCGTTCCTTTGTCATGCCAGGATGATTGAATATTGAATGACTGCCCAGTCTTGCACCCAGAAACTTGAAGCAAGCCAGGAAGGCCTAAATGTAAAGTCTAGCAGAAAGAAACTTCGTTTCCCCGCCACGAGTACGAAGATATATGACTTGCGGACGCTGCTATGATCGTTTTAAGTTAAGCGTAAAATAGATGCCACGAGTTCTTATAAAATGCGGGTAATAAAGTTCCAATAACAGGCAGTGTGCTAAAGCGGCTACATCACATTGAGTACCCTGCCTGTAAAAAACTACAAACGTCAGGAAAAACAAATATATTCTCAACAGTTTTGCGCAGTGATAGTAACACTTGCTGTTACACTCTGAATAGCTCTTCTCCCACTCCGTGTATTATAATATATTTAGGCGTTTATATTAGTTGAATTTATGTTTTCCCTCATTCAAAGATACCGATACGAGTTATTTTGGGCGCTTCTTTCAATAACCAATTCAAACGCAAATATTGCAGTCGAATTGAAGCTATACAAGTTTTCTGACTCGCAGACACAGTGTTCCTGTGATGCTGTGGTAATATGATGATGTGGGGTGGTTTGTCTGCTGTGACGTTGACATATCGGAAACTGAATGGCACATTATTTGTTTGTATGCCCCCAACAAATTGACTGAGAGGAGCAGTTTCTTCCGCTCCTTGGCTATATTTTTGTGCACGAGAGAAGTGTGCTACTGTCAGGTGAGTAGAATTGTGTGTGTACTCAGGAAGATGGTTCGGCAGGTAGGTAACTGGCGCTATGATTCCAGTGCCGCGGTTCTCAGTGACCTGATTAGTGAATACGGCCTAGTTGACATAGGAAGCGTTATAGGCAGCACTGTACACTTTACGCATTTTCATCGTTTTTCTAGTGCCCGTCTGGACCGAATTTATGTTTCAACGGGAAAGCGCTCCAGTATGCGTGATTATGTTGGTAGGCCAATATTTTTCACTGATCATTGCATGTCCTCTGCACGGATCGGTCCACGGGGCTGGCGCGCTCCTCCCATCCCTTGGTAACTATGGAAACTGAACAATAGTATACTCTGGGACGGACTTTTTCAACATACAGTAGGAGCTTGCTTAAACGATACATTCAAACTTTCAAGCCTCAGTCATTTTCCAAAAATGTGACCTTTTTAAACAAGAAATCAAAAACGTAGCTATAAAGGCGTCGGCTCGGTCATCCTTTTTGAAGCGACTTCACATGCGTGAACACCGCAGTTCCTTGATGCAATTACATGAGACTGAAAGAGCTGAGGCCAGGACATTTTCTGATGAAATATGCAATGTTAACGCTCAAATGCAGCAGCATATGACTGAAAAATATCGGGGAGCCCTTGTTCGATCAAGAAAGCGTAGGTTGTTGCAGGAGCCGCCAACACGACGCGTATTTGGAGATTAAAAGCAGTCAGCACTAGAAAAAGTTATAGTCGAAATTGAATATGGGGGCCTAATCTACTCTGGTAGCCGCCGTATACTTGGAGTATTTTGTGCCCATTATGAAAAACTGTTTAATGGCGACACGGGTACGTATACGCCTGATTTTAATGTATTCTTCCAGCCTTTTCCTAAGCTCAGTGACGATGAGCGGGCTCTTGTAGAAGGACCAATTAAGCTTGAAGAAGTGAAAATTGTCATTTCAAACCTGCAAAACCATAAGTCACCTGGACCTGATGGCCTCACTTCAGAGTTCAACCAAAAAATTCTCGAGTGTGCTGGCACCTGCCTTACACGAGGTATTTACAAAGGCCTATGAACTTGCTATTCTGCCTCCTACATTTTACCAAGGTTATACCGTACTTATCCCGAAAAGTGACAACGCAGAAAAGTTGAAAAGCGTGAATGGCTACTGGCCGATATCTCTGTATAACGCAGTTTACAAGATATTCATGAAGGTGCTTGCACGCAGGCTACAGATTGTAATCCCAAATCTGATAGGTTCGCACCAGACTTAAGGTGTTCAGGGGCGGAGCATTCAGACCAACATCCATATTGCTCGTTCAGTACTGGAGTGCGTATCCGATGGTGCTGGGCAGGTTGCGCTCCTTCAAATTGATCTTGCTAAAGCATTTGACAGGGCTAGCCTTCCTTTCTTTTTGCTGTTCTGGAGTCATCTGGGCTTGGGGAAGCCTTGTATAAAGACATATCTCTCTGTTACAAAAGCTGAACGACCCGGTTGATTATAAATCGCGAACCCTCTAGACCTATTCCCATAAGATCTTCTGTGCGGCAAGGTTGCCCGTTAACACTCCTTTTATTCGGTTCGTACCTTGAGTTGTACCCTATGCATTAGTATTCTCCAAAGCAGTGCCATTCAAGGTTTCTCACTGGAAAACTATGAAATCAAAGTTTTAGCCTATGCAGATGACCTTACTGTTTTGTACGGACAAGAAAAGTGTTTTGGAGGCAATGATGCTGACACAGCGGTTTTGCGATGTTGAGTGGTGCTAAGGTGAATCTTGAAAAATCAAGAGGTTTTTGGAAGGGTTGGTTGGGGTACGCAGCCGCGTCAATATGGAGGCATAACATGGTACTCTGAAACAATACAGTACCTTGTGGTTCCTCTACATCAGATTCGGAACAGTGGACCTCATTGTTGGTCTTCTGCGCTTACTGTAGTGAAGCGCAAAACGCAGGCATGGATGGGGCGGGAGCTGTCTATATTTGTGCGTGCAGAACTGTTGTAATGTATTTCTTGTTTCCAAACTTGTTCATGTTCTGCAGGTCCTTAGTTGTGCACGAAAGAAGGTTCAAGCATTTAACAGAGTGATGGCTACCTCCGTATGGCGGTCCAAGGGGGAGCCCATGCGTCGCGATAACCTCTTCCTCCTGTTAAGGTGTGGTGGTGTTGGATTGGTGCATTTATTGGTGCATCCTAAGCCGCTTTGGGGCTTTCTGAAAGAGGTTGCTGACACTTTCAAGTTTCTTATTGTGGCGTTTTTCTCTCGAGTATTTGTACGATCTCTCCAGAAAAGAATTGACGGGCATTTTAATTGAAAGTTTATTACCAGTGCCCATTCACCGTCAACCATATCTGATGACTTTAGATGACAGTGTGTAGAAGTGCGTCAAGAAAATGTTCATCCAAGCGGCTGCAAAAACTTTCTTTTTTAAGTTGTAAACATTAACGTTGCCTGTTAAAACATGGCTCAATAGTAAAGGTGTACATGTGCCTTTGTCTGTTAACTGTCGTTTGTGTAACCAGCCGGAGACAATTGATCACTGCTTTGTTTTTTTAAGTCTGGATGCTGTGTTTTTTTGGGAGGTTGTGCAGCGGACTCTTAAAAAGTACATAGACATCACCCAATACAGTATACGATTCCTGCCAGTGATGAAGAACTGTTCCGGGCATATGACCTTTTCGTGCTGATAGGATTGTTTTGCCTATGGAAATGTCGCATGATTGACCGCCATGCCGAGGAACCTCGTGAAACTAAGTCAATTTTTCGCGAACAATGTACGCCTGTGTAGGGCGAAATCGCAGCCGCCGGACTGGTTGCATCTTCTTAAGGCGTGTGTGTGCGTGCGTGACTTGAAAATATGTTTGTGAATGTACTGTTATTGTAGTTAGGGTGGGACTTTAAGCTATGCGGGCTAGTTTTCCATGCAATAATAATAATAATAAAAAAAAACCGGCGGCGTGGTGTAGTGGTAGCGCGTCGGGTACCTTGTGTATGGTTCCGGAGGTCGGTGGTTCGATCCCTGCCGGTGGCGACCATTTTTTCTCTGTGACACTAGCAGTTCGTTCTTAAAGAGTATCATAACGAACCAACCGTCCGTCTCCTGACATTTAGTCTTCAAAGGCAGTAATGATTGTGGCAAAGGCCGTTAGTCCTGCCAAAAGACACACTTTTTGTACTTTTTGCCTAAGAGTGAACATTGTAACAATTAGCGCGAGAATTTCTGCAAGTATGAAACCAATTAAAACCTTAAATTTGCACTGCAGGTGCACAGCGACAATAAATTTGCGGAATTGCATTTTACACATGCCAAGAAGCGCCTGTTGAAGTGTTACTTTCCAAAAATAAATATTGTTTTGGACAATCACCGATGATGCTGTGCGAACGTACTGTCTGTTTTATGTGCAGTTAAACCTCGATGTATCAAACCTTTTTAAAGAATTCCTGGATTTACCGAAGTTTTTCAATTACCCATTTCCAGCACCATTGAAACCCAGTGTCTGCGACCCCTACGTAAGAAAGGGCATTTCGATGTTATCCTTGATGTAACAACTTCTCTACTCTGATAAGCCATTGTTCTGGCCCTTTTTTGAGGAATCGGCTAGACAAAATGTACTAAGTAGCAAATTTCGTCCATACTGCAAACTAACGGGCGTTTCCACAAGTGAGTGTGGTATGATATAAGTGCCTAGGATAGCCGGGGGGGTCTGTATTCCCGCGTATCCACTGCCACGGCCATTTAACTACAATATGTGGTGACGATTCCTCGGTGGTGAGTTCTGCTGCCAGAAACAAAACGTTGTGTTTTTCCAGACGAGCTTGCACTTTTCTACGCCGGCTCCACCGGCGAGAAAGAACATACTGCCCCGTGAAGTATACCATGCAGCTTCCAACCTCCCACCAATTTTGGGCAACGAAAGATCATCAAGTTCACTAAGGCGCCCCTTTCGGCATAAGTCGGGTGTTTTTAAAGCGATAAGGTACCGAACTGCGCCAAAGCACATAAGTGATACTTACGTTACGTTTTGGGATACGGGAGTGCACTGGACGTTGCTTCTTTGGAGTTCCGTTGTAGTGGACTGAACTCGTGATAAATCATGTTTAGTTCACCGTCACCATTTCTAGCATTTGGTCTACTTTATGCTTCAATTACGTGAACCTTAACACGCAACCAGCACGCAACAAAAAACTGCATGTAAGGAAAAGCTGCATGTAACAAAAATGGCAAATTTAAGTCTACTTGGCTAAATCCCGTTTAACTGTATACTTTTTGTATATTTACGCACAAGACTGTTCCAGCAAAGTCTTTGGATGGAATGAAACAGTCGTAAGTTTGCACATGTACCCTGTTGCCTTTTTTTCCTCCGCCTTCATGCAGTCCAATTTTTAATTCACGGGCAGAATACAGAGGCAAACAAGAAATGTGTTCGCGCTGCGTAACTGTATGCTTAAAATTATCCAGGTAATAAATCCTGAAGGTGGACCTCAAGATCGGGTAACTGAACACTAACCGTCCACCCGTGCAAAACAGCGAGTATTTGTGAACATGCACGTCGTCCCAAGACTCGCGGGATTTCTTGTTTCTCCCACAATTCAAAATACTGTTAAAAGGCCCCTAGTCCAATTCCGGCTGCTCTTAGAAGTATTTTGAGAACCACGTGCCATATTTCTCGGGCAATGACGAACCAAAGTATCGCTGAGAAGTTTTGAAAATACTGATGGTTATTATATCTACCTTTCTTTTCTGTTCATCCATTTCTAGCAGGAGCAATCGATAACGGGTAGAATTAAATCCTAAAGAAATGTTTTGATATATTGAAAGAGTAAAATGGATAATAAATGGATTTCCCAGTTGCGTGACACCAAACCATGGTGCTTCCACGGGCACGTAATACTGGTCGCCCACATTTGGTCTTCGCATTTCGTGCGTTTCTTCCTCGCCCGACTGGGATTTAGGCCCGAATTAAATTAAGAAAAGCACGCTTAAGTGACGTTTCTAGCCAACCTCAAAGTTGAAGGTGAGTACAAACACAATCTTCACTCGATAGCGTAGCGCAGTTGATCGGGAACTCGTTGTGTTTTATTTACGGGAAAGTAACTGGGCACGTTAATTTGCGATCTGATGGTATTGTGACTGATTGTGGTTTACCTGTCGTTGTTAGCGATTATTTTTTAGGGTTTCTAACGAATCTGGCCTTGCAAGACACCTGGGACATCAATAAAAAAACGGAACACAAATAACAAACTCTCGTCTCGGGGCGGGGGCGCACGGGGGTGTGCCTACTCTGTCGGCCCAGGAATGCACGAACTGTCGTTCTGGGGTGCGCGCTGGTGTGCACGTAGGCTGCACGGCCGTGGGAGGTGATCACAAGGTGCTGCTGCGGCCTCGTTAGTCCGCGTACGTGGTACTCGCTTGGAGCCGGCAATACCCTCGTCTCCGATCTCGTGCTCGCAGTGAGGGTTGCGCGCTCTCAGGTGGCTCCTACATCGGCCCCATCGGGTGCAGGCGGAGAGAGTCCGAGGACCGCGCGGACCTACTTATTCCCCTCCGCGGTGGATGGAGGGACGGCAGGCAGGTTTTGGGAACAAAGGGTCTCAACTGGTCATTGCTCCGTTCACCCGCTTACGCGACGCCTGTACCAGCGTAGCGGGCGCCTGAGGGTCATCGTGGGGACGTCTCGAAAGGACGTCCATTTTTCAGAAGCGGGATGGTACGCAGGTATTCTGTTCTGTTATATTCGGCACACATGCAGTCAGCGGCCGGGGGTCAATGTCCGAATCGTCACACCAGAAATGGAGTTTATGGATCATGTTAGCAAAGCCAACGACTGAAAACTGGTTCTATCACAGAAATCCCCTAGATTGAGGCGTCCTGGATGTGTCCTTATCTGTGTTTTCTGTCATTGTTCGAAGGGATTTTCAAAAAAGGGCTGGCAACTAACCACAACTTACAGGATCCGCACCGGCATTTCGGCAGTTCAGTTATTCTCAGCTGGTCGATAACTTTTAGGCGTAGTAATTCAAGCTATTTGGGGCTTTCTCCAAATAAATTGAACGTTGAGGAACTCAACCACGCCAAAGCACGTTTGCCTGCTCGTTTCATGCAGACATAAGGCGCCAAATAAACACGACGCGCGTCAACAAAATGCATTTGCCCGCTACCGCTCCGCGCAGCATCCTTATTAGGAGGGTGGTGGTGTCGTTACCGATAGGGCGATCTTGCTGTGAATAGTAAACTTCTGCTTCGTGGCATGATATAGTTTACCGCGCAGATTTCGCGAACAACTCCACTGCGAAAGCATTAGACATCTTATGCGAAAGCTGTTAATGGCTTGTGTACTGGCACAAGTCGTCCGTATGCGTGTGGTGTGAGACCGTGAGATCCTTGGAGTACCGTTACGTCCGGAACGGTTAGCTGTGTTCACTGCATTGTATGCGATTATTGTCTTCTGCGCTTCGGCATCCTTTGTCGTACTTGCGCAGGAGAGGACGCTTAGGCGGCGGAGTAACTGGGGGCCCACCCTAACAGAAAGAACCTGCAGTCACAAGACACACAAGTGCCAACTGGACAGGACCCAGGTTAACCTCCGTGCCTTCACTGTACGGTTAACTACGCGTCGTTTCTAACGTAATGAACAGCGTATCGCATCGACGCGTTGGATTGCAAGAGTCAGACACCTTTCTCATGATACAGGCAATGCTCATTAGTGGGATGACCTACGGTACACCCTACCTTGCTCTCAACAAGAATGAGAACGCAAGATTTACCATCTTTATCCTCCAAGCCTGTAAGAGTTCCATTGGATTCCCCTCTAAGACGTCGTAGAAGAAGTTAGTTCAACTTCGATTTAAAATTCCTGGAAGGGATATCAGCTCATCATACTTCTCAAATAGAACGACTAGAGCTAACTCCAGCAGGAAAAGCCACCCTAGGTTATTGTATTATGCAACACAACCAACACAAGTCCACAAGGTTAGGATACCCCTCGTAATTATACAGAACGTCAGGTTAACGCCGCTATTATGACACGTGCACTCAATTTACAACCAAGCACGCCGCATCACACCAGCCGTTAAGAATTAGTTAATTAGCCGTTAAGGATTAGTTAAGAACCATGAACATCAGAACGGTCAAAACCCGACAAAAATGTACACTGACGCGTCCCCTTACTTTACATTTTGTTCTTAATGGCACAGCCTGCAGCTTATTTTTCCCGCTGTTTACTTAGTACGTCATGAAGGGGATTGCACAGCGCCTCTGCACCTAAAAGACCTAGTCAAAAAAGCAAAATAATGAACGCCGAGTAAGAGTATCACGCATGAAGACAGGGGGAAACGAATAGACGAAAGATGTTTCGGGGCGGCAACGCATGATATGAACGATGAAGAGATGCGACCGACGTATTTAGAATGCGGCCATTTAGGAGCCGGTGCAGGCTGCGCACCCGCCACTCATTTGTCGTCGTCATTGGTGGGTCATAGCGCTATATTTGGAACTTTCCGCCAATGCGTCTTGTTTTTACCCCTGGTCGATGATGGCCATTACCGCTGACCCCGAGAGCGCAGGTGAGCAATGTGACAAAAATTTACGGTAAAAGAATCGCTTTCCGCCACAGATGCCGATGATGGCATCAATCGTCGCTGACGTCGCAGCAGCGACATGTTCAAGGAGAGTAAAAAAACGAATGCATCTTGGAACATTACAACACGTACGTTGAGACTTCGCTAATGAAGCAACCGAATGGAAAAAAACAAAGTTTACGGTAGCCCTCAGCATTGCAGAAAGGAACCCACTAGCAGGAACCAAGGAACTATGAATTTATAAAGACTGCGTTGAGAAGATATACACAAATTAAGGTGTAGTGAGTGATGAAATTAAATGCCACAGGGTCTCGGGCTCTGCAGTAGGACGATCACCGAGCTCCTATTGTGCTAAGTCTGCTTTTAGCACATAAACCCCTTCAGATGTATTTCTGGGCAAATAAGCCGACAGAATGATTGATTAATGGTTCCCTCTCAAGACTTCAGATGTGCCTTGGCGTACTTCAGATGTGCCATGGCGCATCACAACAATCTAAATGCGACAGTGTGTGGACATCATAATCATCACCACCACCACCACCGTCATCATCATCATCATCATCATCATCATCACCTGTTTTATGCATGCCCACCGCCACCCAACGGCCTTAAGTGTTGGTGCACAGGGTGAGACACAAAAGTTAAAGCAAATACTAACAATTTAAATATGTAGCCTGAAACGAGGAAAAATAAATATAAGGGGAAGAAAAATGCGATCAGTACACTTGAGTTAAAGTAAGCTTAAAGGGATCCTGCAACACCTATCATCGACTACTACGAATGTATTTTAAGGTAAAGTCCATTTTCCCAGAAATCCCCTCCTGCAAGAACTATGAAAATTCCTTTATTATCACCAAAACTACGCGCGATAAGAAATCGCGCATAATTGTTCTCTCTCAACTCGACCGCGGACAACGCGGCGAAAGCTGCATGCTCTCTACTGTAGAGGGGGGCGGCTTGCGGCGTCTTCTCCGGCGGCCTTCGATATATGATAGGCCGGGGAGTTTTCCTCTTTTCTCTGAAAACGTGGAGGAATATATTTCCGGTTTGTGCCACGAGCAGGCAGATACGGCTGCCTGCTCGCAAGCGCGTCCTCGGGCTTGTAGAGGGTTTTTCAAGCAATAAACGTTTGTTGTCATCTGATCTGGCTGAGGGGAGTATTAAGTTCGTCACTCAAACTCCACGAGCACACAAAACACAAAAGAAACGTCAAAACTGTGCGTACAGGCTCAGGCATAGAAGAGGTTGGTACACAGCGCCGACAACGGCGGATCGTCGTAGGAAATGCGAGAAATATGCCACGAAGCTCACCAGCGACAGCCAGTAGGCAGCCATTGCCTCAATGACATCGTTTAGGCCATGCCAGGGATGCATAATGAGGAAAGCTGAAGGGAGTGTGGTTGGTTTTTGCTTGTCTTTCACAGCGATTTGCGCGCTCACAGCTTCACATGCACGTGCAATATTGGGGCAGGCATTCCTGGCAGTGTAATCTAAACGTCGCGCAGGTTTACTTGCACTGCTCAAGGAGTGTTACAGCGTCCGTTTAAACAAATGCAAATTGTTGTTCAAAATGTCAAGATGACTTGCCTTTTCATTGTACAATATAAAAAATCTTGTCACAGGAGAACAAGCTGAGCTGATTCGAAATAAAATAAAGTCACGTAAAAGACTTACAGTGAACTCTCAGCTCAATTGATGACGTAAGGTGTTCACAATCCGTGATGCTGTGTAAAGACTTAAACAAAAAAACCAAATCCGCGTCAAGCCTCTTTTTAGACAATTCAGCCAATTGCAATATTTCCAACACGTTTTCATACTCATAGCAAACTCTGCGATCGAAATTTCAGTCGCATAAAATTCTAATAAAACGATTAGCACATTTTCAAGCTTAGCTCTACTTGTTATGCCCAACCTGTTCCAAACAACCGACACAAAATGAAGTTGTGGGATCGCCATAGTTACGTTAAAGGATTAGTTAAAGGATTAGAAAATGTCTCGTAATTCCCGACACAGTTCCAAGAGGATGTAGGCCTTGTTAACAAAAGTATCAACATGCAAATAAAAATGCAGTTCCGAATCGACAAGAACGCCAAGATCACGACTGTCTTTAACCCGTTTGAGCAGTGTTTTATTTGGTGTGTAATGATGTAGCACAGCGAGACTTTTTCTGGTGGAAGTCATTATATATGTTGTGTTGACATTATAAATAGCTTATTTTCAGCGCACCAATTAACTATATTTGAGATATCAGACTGAAGAATGACGTAGTCATCATGATTGCTAATTTCTCGAGACAATTTTATATCATCTGCATACAAAAGGGTGCAGGAATTTTCGACACAGCAGGTAATATCCTTAATAAATACATTAAACAAGACATGGCCAAAATTTTGGAACGTCAGAAGTAGAAATAAAAGGCTTGGACAGCACCCCGTTAACTCGCACGTAAGTACATGTACCAGACAAATAATCCATTATTAACGTACAAAGTTCACTGCACACGCCATACGCTCCAAACTTTTCAACCAGTCTTTGGTGGTTTACTAAGTCAAACGCTTTGGACAGGCCAAAGTACACGGCATCAACCTGACCACGATTCTCAGTATGATGACTTGTGTATTCCAAAAATGTCATTAGATTAGTTTAGTTTCTACAGGCATTCTCGATCTGCCGTTTGGAAAAGAACGACAGGAGATGAAACAGTGCATGTTCTAAAACTTTCGCAAAAGGCCTTTGCAAAGCTATAGTTCGGTACTTAGTGACGTCACATGAGTCACCAGATTTATGTACAGGAACAATTACGCCACTTTTAAGCAAGTCAGGAAAAATTCTGTTCGAAAAAGAAACGTTGAAGCTATGAGTGGCAGAAATAGAGTGCTGCATTCTTTAACGATGAAGCTTCGAATGGCATCGAAAGCGAGCGAAAAGTTTTGTATTAGTGCCGATCGCCCTTTCGATATCACACTCGGAAAAAGAAAACGTGTGTAACACATTACCGCTGTCGTTTGAAGGGAAAAAGTACTGTGCGAGTTCGAAGGAAAAGTGTTTTCAGACAGGACATAATCAAAATAATCCGCAAAGCAGTAAGCCACATCCCAAGGTTCGTCTATCACCGATCCATCCTGCCGTAACGTGATGCTCATTCGAGGTGTTGAAATATCCTTCACATATCTCCAAAATGGTTTTGGCTCACAATTTAAATTACGTTCTACTGATTGTAAACGTACTTTCTTATGACGTTCGTAGGCTACTTTTATTAGGGAGCGGGCTTCACTAAATTTTTGACGCCAATATTCGCTTTGCGTGACCTTACTTTCTGTGATAGCGTAGTGTCTTGCTTAGCAAGTGTTTCAGTTCCCGTGAAAACGATGGAAGATACCTACTTCTGAAACATTTATGTTTAGGTATAAATATCCGCATTGGTTCATGTATAACGCTTGTCAGGGCATGGAAAGCTTCGTTTGCATTACTGATAATAAAGACACGGGAAGAATCATGATCACGTAAATCCAGAAACAGCCCTAAATAATACCCTTTAGAAAACAAAAATTTTTCACATTCAAGATAATTCCTCTAAGGAAGACGAATTTTAAAGGTAAAAGAGAATTAAACATGTCATGCATCAGGACGGAACGAGTGGGCCTTCACTCATCCACCATTCGCTGAAAGAAAAGTTTGACAATACAAGAACAAGTACATTACCCACTGTATTTTCTATGCTGTTGCGTTGAGTAAGATTTAGCAAGTGCATGACCTGTAGTAGCGATTCCCTTTTGCATCGCCGCTCTGCAATGGGGTCAGAAGAATTCCATCGTATCTGGTGAATATTCAAGTCTCCAGAAATCTAAAGTCGCCAGTTTTGGTTATTCAAAATATTACCAAGTTCAGTCATTTGCTCATTGAATAAGACCCAATCAAAAGTTTTATCTGTTCTGTCGTGTTTACTTCTACCCACACGCTCTCTGCATATACTTCGAAATCCCGACGGCGTCTTGCTTGGAACACCTTTCTTAGAGCGATCAGGACACCACCCCCATAATTGACAGAAAGTGTGTCATAGGCACAGTCAGCCCTAAACACATCTCACTCCCGCGGGAAGTTTTCAGAAGAATTAAAATTGTGATTTAACCACGTTCCTGTTAGGCAAAGTACATCAAATTCATTCGTTAAAACGTTTTGCAAGAACTCATTAGACTTCGCTCGTATGCAACGTACATTTTTATAATAAAGGAAACAATTCATGCTTGTAAGGAAAAGAAGTAGAAGAAGAAAGCACTCAATTATTAGATCTCAACGCTTTCTTTAGCACGCAGCTTGCCCCAAAAAGGCCTAAAGATGCAGCCCACGGGAAACACTTTTGCCTCATCAATCATATCAAACTGCTAAGCTTTCACAGAGTCATGAAAAGACTCATACGTGGCGTACCTCGATGGCAGTTTTGTGCACGTCACTTCAACTTCAGCAGTGCCGCAGCGAGGTCATCACGTATGACCGGAGCAGTCGTCGCCGGGTCCAGCTTTGCAACAAAGAGAGCTCGTTCTGTTAAAACACGGGGAACAGAATCAAGCTTGCTCTTTCCTGCTTCTCCCAAGGTGGCTTTTATGTAGCGTCGTTTGGGGGCAAAACCGTTATTGTCACCAGGCGTTCGCAGAGAATCCAAGTACCGAGGACCCGAGCGGAATGCAGGCGAACCGTCATTTTCCGGCGGACACTCCCCCACTGAAAAGCGCACGTTTTCCACAGAGTTTGTCGGCACGTGCACTGCACCACCCCCCTTGCAGCTTGCCTCTATTTGAAGGACCGAAAGATCTGCCGAAGCCGTCTTCGATGCACACGATGAGCCAATACGCTTGCCCCGTAAGTCAGGGTAACTGGCGAGGTGAAGGCGCAATGACTCATTGTCACTCTTGATTTGTCCCACATCCAAGGACAGCGTATCTATCTCCTCGAACAGGGAAACGACTTTTCTCGCAGCCCAGCGTCGTCACCTACGGCTGCACCGCTGGCGAGAGCGAACGACGCATGCTTCCCAGCCGGCCGTAATCCTTCATCGCCTCGCCGGGTGCAGGAATGGCACTTGTAGGTGCTCTCCCCGGTGACCATGCAGGATTCGTAGTCTTGGCCCTCCACATTAACACATTTGCAGTGAAAGCGGTTTCCACAAGGGGGCGCAGCAACGCAGAAATTGTTGCCCGCCGACAAAACCTTCATTGCAAGATTGGCAATAGGTATGTATCTCTCCGCCAGGATGTCTCAAAAACTGCAGTGTGTGCACCATAGCGTTGCAGATTAGGCGAAACTTTCAGCTTCGCCGTCGAAAACTGGTGCGCCAATCTAGAAGTAGATCAGTGCCGTTACTTGCTCCAGTGAGCACCAGTGGACGGCGGGGGAGTTCAAAGGGCAAGTTTAGGCATACCGTTTGATTTTAGGAATAACGAATGCGACATATCCTTTTAACTGATATCACCGACATGTCAAGGAGCGCAAAATTCATTGTTCGCCGAGGTTTCAGTTCACAATTTATAATATTATTTCATGATTTGCGACAACTTTTAGTCTACTTGTTATATACTACGAATAAAAGTTTTTTCAGGCGACTAATAGCGCTTGGCATTAGCCCTGAATGGCTTCCACCGTGACGTTGTTTTTATCACGCCTCACGCCATTGAACGCGTTGAGCTTTGGAACACGTGGTGTTTTGTTTTCGGACGTCAGAAAGGGATGGAACTGAGGCCGAATAAGCTTCGCTTAAAAAAACACAAACTTGTGCCACCCGCGCATAACAAAGCCATGGTATTCGCATGGGGCTGAAGGCATGCAATTGGAAGCCCCTGCTTTGACACCTGGTCGTCGGTGCTATCACCTTCTCTAGTTGTAGAAAGCGGATCTTCATCAGTAGTTCCTTTATTCCTTGGGGATATGGGTAGTCTGCTACAAGAATACATCAAAGTAAGTGGAGGCAGCGTTTGATGTAGCCCATAAGGCAAACAAGCAGAGCTTTGCGTTGCTCGACGGATATCTTTTCCTTTTCCCAACTCAAATGCACAAAGCGCAGGTGCCATTACACTAGTCTGATCATTTTTGATACAAAGACCTAATGCTTTCTCATTTAGGCCACATAAGCACAATAAGGTGCCCTAAAGGACTTTTAGCTACGAAGGTACAACTAAGACACATATTTCTTCAAAGCCTTCCAATTTGATTCATATAACCGACTCGTTTTTTCGAGTACACCGAGCGTATTCATATAATTATGTAGTTGTGTACAAATGGGTGTAGCTGCATGGCAATAGGGCGCCCAGACCTGTGTTAGCAGTTCCGGGCTCCAGATAACTGTTAACACACTGATAACGGCGTTTTTAGTGCGGCCCTGTACTATACCACTTCTCCCCAAATTACGTCACTTCAGCGGGAAGTTTGACAGTTTTTAATATTTGTTGCGTTGCTTCGGTTGTTAAACGTCTAAGATGGCTAGAATGGAGCTGAGTTAGCAAAGGCTAGTCCTTTCAAATTGAACACAAGTATATTTTGTGTCTTCACATGGCCTCTTTAAGGTCTCTCTCAGGATATTGATGTTGATTTTAAAGGTGTTGTAGTGCCAGGTGTAGTGGTAAACGGGGCAAAAATCCGCATTCTGCGTTGTGAAAATATGCTGCCATGATACAGATCGTATACCGCACGCACGGGTACCTTGTGCAGCATTACATCAAATTGCCATAGTTTTATGATTACTTGCTTCATTTCAACCTGTTAGCTTGATGATTCTTACATCCACAATAAACTGACATGGGCCTAAGAATTAGATTTTTTTAGTTTGTTCTCCTTCTCCAGAACTCCGTATACAGAAGGAATTTTCTTGCATATAACAATTCTACGCCCGCACAACAGCTTTAAGCGTAAGGCTAATCGAGCTCATTGTCTTCAGAAAACGTCCAAGTTATGCACTTACGTTAATTTCAGCGCAGGTTATGTCATAAAGAAAGGAAAGGCTATAAGCCTACACGAAGCATTGTATCACAAGCAATAATTGCAGCAAACACCAACCATAGGACGCAGACATCATGCTCAAAAACTTAACGGCCCTGATGAATTCTCCCGCAAAGCGGAATAACTCAGCCATCGACATTTGTTAAGCCCTGCCACTTCAAATTTTTGATTATGTTTTGAGGCTCAAACGCAGTCCGTCTGGTCGCTTCTATCAGGACTCCGGGCGGACACGAGAAGAGGGTGCTTGGTAACATCATTAATCTGGTGGACATATCGTTGCAGCCCAAGTGTCGAGTTTTTTGGGGATGAGTTCTCCCTTGTTGTTCAGAATAAATACAGTATTCTCTGTCTAGCTTCGAACTCTTCGTGCATAAATGACCTTACTCTGCCTACGGGCATGTATACTATCCAGTAATATGTCTAAGGTGGCCATACCCTATAGGTGTAGGTATCACTCCGGGACCAGGTAGAGCAAGTCACGGAAAAGTTCCCTATTCAAGGCAATATCTAATTTAAAGCAAGAATGAATAATAACGCAAAGGCGGTGATGTCTGACCAATATCTTGCAGTTAGGCATATTATCTGAAGTTGAGAGAAATCTTGCTGAGTTTGGAATTTTTTCCTGATATCTGAGGAGGGACCTACAGCGAGGCCCTAGTATTTCGAGGTCAACCATCAGGAAAGTACATACGTTTTAGCAGACGCGTGCATTTCCATTGTTCAGCCGAGAACACACTGCCAGTTTTACAGCTAAACGATAAAACAGCTGTATGCTGCGTACGAGCATGGAAGGCCTGTAATGTATAGGGTGCATGGAAATTTTGTAGCTGTTGTTAGTGACACTGGAAATTAAAATTACGTTGCAAAGCTCCTCGTTCCGCAAGAAAACAGGAAGCATTGGGCAGTCGTACAGAGCCGCATCGCCTTCCAAAACAAGTCACCATTTTGTTTCCTGCAGTGCACCAAAAAGCATGCGTAATGGCATGACCGTATATATATAAATGCTCAGACTACCGTGTTTCAGCATGAAACGGTAATGGCGCAATTAAAGCATTCGCTTGGTTGACAGTGACCGTGAGCTTAAACTGGTGCGTGGTTGGAGACTACGACATGGTAGATTGATAAAAAATGGCAAGTGGTTTACAATAATCCTTCCTAGGCTATTTAGGTTACTTATGTAATCCTGCCAAATTTTAAAACTTCTTGTAAAGGCAGTATCATATCAGCGCGCACCCTAGTGTGCGTGGGGGTGGGGGTGGCGAAGGAGGGAGAAGGCGAAGGTGTGCTTGGGCTGCTGAGATGGCCTATGGTCTGTAGCGTATTCTTAATAAGTCGTTCCTTTGTCATGCCAGGATGATTGAATATTGAATGACTGCCAGTCTTGCACCCAGAAAACTTGAAAGCAAGCCAGGAAGGCCTAAATGTAAAGTCTAGCAGAAAGAAACTTTCGTTTCCCCGCCACGAGTACGAAGATATATGACTTGCGGACGCTGCTATGATCGTTTTAAAGTTAAGCGTAACAATAGATGCACGAGTTCTTATAAAATGCGGTAATAAAGTTCCAATAACAGGCAGTGTGCTAAAGCGGCTACATCACATTGAGTACCCTGCCTGTAAAAAAACTACAAACGTCCAGGAAAAACAAATATATTCTCAACAGTTTGCGCAGTGATAGTAACACTTTGCTGTTACACTCTGAATAGCTCTCTCCAACTCCGTGTATTATAATATATTTAGGCGTTTATATTAGTTGAATTTATGTTTTCCCTCATTCAAAGATACCGATACGAGTTATTTTGGGCGCTTCTTTCAATAACCAATTCAAACGCAAATAATCAGTCGAATTGAAGCTATACAAGTTTTCTGACTCGCAGACACAGTGTTCCTGTGATGCTGTGGTAATATGATGATGTGGGGTGGTTTGTCTGCTGTGACGTTGACATATCGGCAACTGAATGGCACATTATTTGTTTGTATGCACCCAACAATTTGACTGAGAGGAGCAGTTTCTTCCGCTCCTTGGCTATATTTTTGTGCACGTAGATGCCTTTCGGGGTACGGGTATGGAGGGAGTTGTTGTGTCGGGAGATGGTTCAAGGGCTAACTTCCTATGATTATTGCCCCGCGGTCCTCAGTGAAGATCGGTGAGCCATATCTTGAGTTCATGGAATTTATAGGCAGCATGTACACTTTGGCCTTAATTTTTTCTAGTGCCGGGAAAGCCTCTTTTATTTACAACGGGAAGGCTCATTATGCGTGATTATGTTGGTAGGCCAATATTTTTCACTTCATTGCATGCCTTGCAAATCGGTCCACTCGGTGGCTGGCGGCCTTCCATCCCAGGTAACGAAACTGCAATAGTCTGAATACGGCTTTTTCTTTGAGAGCAGCTTGCTTGAAACGGTACTTGAACTTAGGCATAACCACATTAGTGGGCAAAAGGAGAAACAGCACAAAACGCCTAAACCGTTCGGTCATCCTTTTTGAAGCGACTTCACATGCGTAACAAGGTGCCCCAGTTCTTTGAAGTGAAAGTAGTGTTCTGAGCTAGGGCCATTTTCATTATGTGATATGCAATGTTAACGCTCAAATGCAGCAGACTGAAAAAATGAAGCCTCACTTCGATCACAAGCGTAGGTTGTTTGAGTGCCAAAGAAGTTTGCCTAAAAGGTAAGCATTGGAAAAAGTGAGCGCGTTTCTATAGTCGAAATTGAATATGGGGGCCTAATCTACTCTGGTAGCCGCCGTATACTTGGAGTATTTTGTTCCCATTTGGAAAACTGTTTATGGAACGGGTACGTATACGCCTGTTTTATTGTATTCTTGTTTTCCTAAGCTCGGTGACGATGAGCCTTGTAGAAGGACCAATTGCTTGAAGAAGTGAAATTGTCATTTCAAACCTGCAAAACCATAAGTCACCTTGACCTGATGGCCTCACTTCAGAGTTCAACCAAAAATTCTCGAGTGTGCTGGCACCTGCCTTACACGAAGTATTCCAACATATGATTGATGCGTGTGCTATACATTTTGTTATACTACTTATCCCGAAAGTGACAATGCAGAAAAGTTGAAAGGGGTATATAGGCCGATATATCTGTATAACGCAGTTTACTTTCATTTTGCTTGCACGCAGGCTACAATTGTAATCCCAGTCTGATAGGTTCGCACCAGACTGTTCAGGGGCAGAGTTGGGGTTCCATTTCTTCTCGTCTGCTCGTTCTGGATGTGCTGGGCAGGTTGCGGCCTTCAAATTGATCTTGCTAAAGCATTTGACAGGGCTAGCCATCCTTTCTTTTTGCTGTTCTGGAGTCATCTGGGCTTGGGGAAGCCTTGTATAAAGACATATCTCTCTGTTACAAAAGCTGAACGACCCGGTTGATTATAAATCGCAAACTCTCTAGACCTATTCCCATAAGATCTTCTGTGCGGCAAGGTTGCCCGTTAACACTCCTTTTATTCGGTTCGTACCTTGAGTTGTACCCTATGCATTAGTATTCTCCAAAGCAGTGCCATTCAAGGTTTCTCACTGGAAAACTATGAAGTCAAAGTTTTAGCCTATGCAGATGACCTTACTGTTTTGTACGGACAAGAAAAGTGTTTTGGAGGCAATGATGCTGACACAGCGGTTTTGCGATGTGAGTGGTGCTAAGGTGAATCTTGAAAAATCAAGAGGTTTTTGGAAGGGTTGGTGGGGTACGCAGCCGCGTCAATATGGAGGCATAACATGGTACTCTGAAACAATACAGTACCTTGTGGTTCCTCTACATCAGATTCGGAACAGTGGACCTCATTGGTCTTCTGCGCTTACTGTAGTGAAGCGCAAAACGCAGGCATGGATGGGGCGGGAGCTGTCTATATTTGCGCGTGCAGAACTGTGTAATGTATTTCTTGTTTCCAAACTTGTTCATGTTCTGCAGGTCCTTAGTTGTGCACGAAATAAGGTTCAAGCATTTAACAGAGTGATGGCTACCTCCGTATGGCGGTCCAAGGGGGAGCCCATGCGTCGCGATAACCTCTTCCTCCTGTTAAGGTGTGGTGGTGTTGGATTGGTGCATTTATTGGTGCATCCTAAGCCGCTTTGGGGCTTTCTGAAAGAGGTTGCTGACACTTTCAAGTTTCTTATTGTGCGTTTTTCTCTCGAGTATTTGTACGATCTCTCCAGAAAAGAATTGACGGGCATTTTAATTGAAAGTTTATTACCAGTGCCCATTCACCGTCAACCATATCTGATGACTTTAGATGACAGTGTGTAGAAGTGCGTCAAGAAAATGTTCATCCAAGCGGTTGCAAAAACTTCCTTTTTTAAGTTGTAAACATCAACGTTGCCTGTTAAAACATGGCTCAATAGTAAAGGCGTACATGTGTCTTGGTCTGTTAACTGTCGTTTGTGTAACCAGCCGGAGACAATTGATCACTGCTTTGTTTTTTAAAGTCTGGATGCTGTGTTTTTTTGGGAGGTTCTGCAGCGGACTCTTAAAAAGTACATAGACATCACCCAATACAGTATACGATTCCTGCCAGTGATGAAGAACTGTTCCGGGTATATGAGCTTTTCGTGCTGATAGGATTGTTTAGCCTATGGAAATGTCGCATGATTGACCGCCATGCCGAGGAACCTCGTGGAACTAAGTCAATTTTTCGCGAACAATGTACGCCTGTGTAGGGCGAAATCGCAGCCGCCGGACTGGTTGCATCTTCTTAAGGCGTGTGTGTGCGTGCGTGACTTGAAAATATGTTTGTGAATGTACTGTTATTGTAGTTAGGGTGGGACTTTAAGCTATGCGGGCTAGTTTTCCATGCAATAATAATAATAATAAAAAAAACCGGCGGCGTGGTGTAGTGGTAGCGCGTCGGGTACCTTGTGTATGGTTCCGGAGGTCGGTGGTTCGATCCCTGCTGGTGGCAACCATTTTTTCTCTGTGACACTAGCAGTTCGTTCTTAAAGAGTATCATAACGAACCAACCGTCCGTCTCCTGACATTTAGTCTTCAAAGGCCAGTAATGATTGTGGCAAAGGCCGTTAGTCCTGCCAAAGGACACACTTTTTGTACTTTTTGCCTAAGAGTGAACATTGTAACAATTAGCGCGAGAATTTCTGCAAGTATGAAACCAATTAAAACCTTAAATTTGCACTGCAGGTGCACAGCGACAATAAATTTGCGGAATTGCATTTTACACATGCCAAGAAGCGCCTGTTGAAGTGTTACTTTCCAAAATTAAATATTGTTTTGGACAATCGCCGATGATGCTGTGCGAACGTACTGTCTGTTTTATGTACAGTTAAACCTCGATGTATCAAACCTTTTTAAATAATTCCTGGATTTACCGAAGTTTTTTAATTACCCATTTCCAGCACCATTGAAACCCATGTGTCTGCGACCCCTACGTAAAGAGGGCATTTCGATGTTTATCCTTGATGTAACAACTTCTCTACTCTGATAAGCCATTGTTCTGGCCCTTTTTTGAGGAATCGGCTAGACAAATGTACTAAGTAGCAAATTTCGTCCATACTGCAAACTAACGGGCGTTTCCACAAGTGAGTGTGGTATGAATAAGTGCTAGGATAGCGGGGGGGTCTGTATTCACGCGTATCCACTGCCACGGCCATTTAACTACAATCTGTGGTGACGATTCCTCGGTGGTGAGTTCTGCTGCCAGAAAACAAAACGTTTGGTTTTTCCAAGACGAGCTCGCACTTTTCTACGCCGTCTCCACCGGCGAGAAAGAACATACTGCCCCGTGAAGTATACCATGCAGCTTCCAACCTCCCACCAATTTTGGGCAACGGAAATATCATCAAGTTCACTGAAGGCGCCCTTTCGGCATAAGTCGGGTGTTTTTAAAGCGATAAGGTACCGAACTGCGCCAAAGCACATAAGTGATACTTACGTTACGTTTGGGAATACGGGAGTGAATGACGTTGCTTCTTTGGAGTTCCGTGTAGTGACTGAACTCGTGATAAATCATGTTTAGTTCACCGTCACCCATTTCTAGCATTTTGGTCTACTTTATGCTTCAATTACGTGAACCTTAACACGCAACCAGCACGCAACAAAAAACTGCATGTAAGGAAAAGCTGCATGTAACAAAAATGGCAAATTTAAGTCTACTTGGCTAAATCCACGTTTAACTGTATACTTTTTGTATATTTACGCACAAGACTGTTCCAGCAAAGTCTTTGGATGGAATGAAACAGTCGTAAGTTTGCACATGTCCTGTTGCCTTTTTTCCTCCGCCTTCATGCAGCCAATTTTTAATTCACGGCAGAATACAGGGCAAACAAGAATGTGTTCGCGCTGCGTAACTGTATGCTTAAAATTATCCAGGTAATAAATCCTGAAGGTGGACCTCAAGATCGGGTAACTGAACACTAACCGTCCACCCGTGCAAAACACGAGTATTTTGTGAAACATGCACGTCGTCCCAAGACTCGCGGGATTTCTTGTTTCTCCCACAATTCAAAATACTGTTAAAGCCCCTAGTCCAATTCCGGCTGCTCTTAGAAGTATTTTGAGAACCACGTGCCATATTTCTCGGGCAATGACGAACCAAAGTATGCTGAGAAGTTTTGAAAATACTGATGGTTATTATATCTACCTTTCTTTTCTGTTCATCCATTTCTAGCAGGAGCAATCGATAACGGGTCAGAATTAAATCCTAAAGAAATGTTTTGATATATTGAAAGAGTAAAATGGATAATAAATGGATTTCCCAGTTGCGTGACACCAAACCATGGTGCTTCCACGGGCACGTAATACTGGTCGCCCACATTTTGGTCTTCGCATTTCGTGCGTTTCTTCCTCGCCCCGACTGGGATTTAGGCCCGAATTAAATTAAAGAAAAGCACGCTTAAGTGACGTTTCTAGCCAACCTCAAAGTTTGAAGGTGAGTACAAACACAATCTTCACTCGATAGCGTAGCGCAGTTGATCGGGAACTCGTTGTGTTTTTATTTACGGGAAAGTAACTGGGCACGTTAATTTGCGATCTTGATGGTATTGTGACTGATTGTGGTTTACCTGTCGTTGTTAGCGATATTTTTTAGGGTTTCTAACGAATCTGGCCTTGCAAGACACCTGGGACATCAATAAAAAAACGGAACACAAATAACAAACTCTCGTCTCGGGGCGGGGGCGCACGGGGTGTGCCTACTCTGTCGGCCCAGGAATGCACGAACTGTCGTTCTGGGGTGCGCGCTGGTGTGCACGTAGGCTGCACGGCCGTGGAGGTGATCTCAAGGTGCTGCTGCGGCCTCGTTAGTCCGCGTACGTGGTACTCGTTGGAGCCGGCAATACCCTCGTCTCGATCTCGTGCCGCAGTGAGGGTTGCGCGCTCTCAGGTGGCTCCTACGTCGGCCCCATCGGGTGCAGGCGGAGAGAGTCCGAGGACCGCGCGGCCTACTTATTCCCTCCGCGGTGGATGGAGGGACGGCAGGCAGGTTTTGGGAACAAAGGGTCTCAACTGGTCATTGCTCCGTTCACCCGCTTACGCGACGCCTGTACCAGCGTAGCGGGCGCCTGAGGGTCATCGTGGGGACGTCTCGAAAGGACGTCCATTTTTCAGAAGCGGGATGGTACGCAGGTATTCTGTTCTGTTATATTCGGCACACATGCAGTCAGCGGCCGGGGTCAATGTCCGATCGTCACACCAGAAATGGAGTTATGGATCATGTTAGCAAAGCCAACGACTGAAACTGGTTCTATCACAGAAATCCCCTAGATTGAGGCGTCTGGATGTGTCCTTATCTGTGTTTTCTGTCATTGTTCGAAGGGATTTTCAAAAAAGGGCTGGCAACTAACCACAACTTACAGGATCCGCACCGGCATTTCGGCAGTTCAGTTATTCTCAGCTGGTCGATAACTTTTAGGCGTAGTAATTCAAGCTATTTGGGGCTTTCTCCAAATAAATTGAACGTTGAGGAACTCAACCACGCCAAAGCACGTTTGCCTGCTCGTTTCATTCAGACATAAGGCGCCAAATAAACACGACGCGCGTCAACAAAATGCATTTGCCCGCTACCGCTCCGCGCAGCATCCTTATTAGGAGGGTGGTGGTGTCGTTACCGATAGGGCGATCTTGCGGTGAATAGTAAACTTCTGCTTCGTGGCATGATATAGTTTACCGCGCAGATTTCCCGAACAACTTCACGGCGAAAGCATTAGACATCTTATGCGAAAGCTGTTAATGGCTTGTGTACTGGCACAAGTCGTCCGTATGCGTGTGGTGTGAGACCGTGAGATCCTTGGAGTACCGTTACGTCCGGAACGGTTAGCTGTGTTCACCGCATTGTATGCGATTGTTGTCTTCTGCGCTTCGGCATCCTTTGTCGTACTTGCGCAGGAGAGGACGCTTAGGCGGCGGAGTAACTGGGGGCCCACCCTAACAGAAAGAACCTGCAGTCACAAGACACACAAGTGCCAACTGGACAGGACCCAGGTTAACCTCCGTGCCTTCACTGTACGGTTAAATACGCGTCGTTTCTAACGTATTGAACAGCGCATCGCATCGACGCTGTGGATTGCAAGAGTCAGACACCTTTCTCATGATACAGGCAATGCTCATTAGTGGGATGACCTACGGTACACCCTATCTTGCTCTCAACAAGAATGAGAACGCAAGATTTACCATCTTTATCCTCCAAGCCTATAAGAGTTCCATTGGATTCCCCTCTAAGACGTCGTAGAAGAAGTTAGTTCAACTTCGATTTAAAATTCCTGGAAGGGATATAAGCCCATCATACTTCTCAAATAGAACGACTCAAGCTAACTCCAGCAGGAAAAGCCACCCTAGGTTATTGAATTATGCAACACAACCAACACAAGTCCACAAGGTTAGGATACCCCTCGTAGTTATACAGAACGTCAGGGTAACGCCGCTATTATGACACGTGCACTCAATTTACAACCAAGCACGCCGCATCACACCAGCCGTTAAGAATTAGTTAATTAGCCGTAAAGGATTAGTTATATAAGAACCATGAACATCAGAACGGCCAAAACCCGACAAAAATGTACACTGACGCGTCCCCTTACTTTACATTTTGTTCTTAATGGCACAGCCTGCAGCTTATTTTTCCCGCTGTTTACTTAGTACGTCATGAAGGGGATTGCACAGCGCCTCTGCACCTAAAAGACCTAGTCAAAAGAAGCAAAATAAAGGAACGCCGAGTAAGAGTATCACGCATGAAGAGAGGGGGAAACGAATAGACGAAAGATGTTTCGGGGCGGCAACGCATGATATGAACGATGAAGAGATGCGACCGACGTATTTAGAATGCGGCCATGAAAGAGCCGGTGCAGGCTGCGCACCCGCCACTCATTTGTCGTCGTCAGTGGTGGGTCATAGCGCTATATTTGGAACTTTCCGCCAATGCGTCTTGTTTTTACCCCTGGTCGATGATGGCCATTACCGCTGAACCCGAGAGCGCAGGTGAGCAATGTGACAAAAATTTACGGTAAAGAATCGCTTTCCGCCACAGATGCCGATGATGGCATCAATCGTCGCTGACGTCGCAGCAGCGACATGTTCAAGGAGAGTAAAAAAACGAATGCATCTTGGAACATTACAACACGTACGTTGAGACTTCGCTAATGAAGCAACCGAATGGAAAAAACAAAGTTTACGGTAGCCCTCAGCATTGCTGAAAGGAAGCCACTAGCAGGAACCAAGGAACTATGAATGAATAAAGACTGCGTTGACAAGGTATACACAAATTAATGTGTAGTGAGTGATGAAATTAAATGCCACAGGGTCTCGGGCTCTGCAGTAGGACGATCACCGAGCTCCTATTGTGCTAAGTCTGCTTTTAGCACATAAACCCCTTCAGATGTATTTCTGGGCAAATAAGCCGACAGAATGATTGATTAATGGTTCCCTCTCAATACTTCAGATGTGCCTTGGCGTACTTCAGATGTGCCATGGCGCATCACAACAATCTAAATGCGACAGTGTGTGGACATCATAATCATCACCACCACCACCACCGTCATCATCATCATCATCATCACCTTGTTTTATGCATGCCCACCGCCACCCAACGGCCTTAAGTGTTGGTGCACAGGGTGAAACACAAAAGTTAAAGCAAATACAAACAATTGCAATATGTAGCCTGAAACGAGGAAAAATAAATATAAGGGGAAAGAAAAATGCGATCAGTACACTAGAGTTAAAGTAAGCTTAAAGGGACCCTGCAACACGTATCATCGACTACTACGAATGTATTTTAAGGTAAAGTTCATTTTCCCAGAAATCCCCTCCTGCAAGAATTATGAAAATTCCTTTATTATCACCAAAACTACGCGCGATAAGAAATCGCGCATAATTGTTCTCTCTCAACTCGACCGCGGACAACGCGGCGAAAGGTGCACGCTCTAAACTGTAGAGGGGGGCGGCTTACGGCGTCTTCTCCGGCGGCCTTCGATATATGATAGGCCGGGGAGTTTTCCTCTTTTCTCTGAAACGTGGAGGAATATATTTCCGGTTTGGTGCCACGAGCAGGCAGATACGGCTGCCTGCTCGCAAGCGCGTCCTCGGGCTTGTAGAGGGTTTTTCAAGCAATAAACGTTTGTTGTCATCTGATCTGGCTGAGTTCGTTTTCGCAACTGCCGCGCCCTCTTTCACCACTGTTTTTTGATTTTTAGCCTACTGCTAATCAATGGGCTGTTTTGCCGATATGCCCTCTCACCCATCGCTCATCGGCTGGGATTGCGCCTCCCTTCCTCGAGCCGACATCCAAAAGCAGAGTTTCCTGCTCTTGTTATGACCATATATTCAGAAATTCCAAGTGACTACAAAGCAACCCAAATCCAATTCCCACATCTTCATCCCAAGTTGCAAAGACAGGATCAAACAGCACTCCACTCAATCCAAACGAACACTTTCCCTCACCTCTCCCGACTACACACACTTTATCCAACCCGATACCCGACGCTGTGCCCCAAGTGAAACCAAGTAGTCACCCTCTACCATACGGCAGCAGGGTGCCACAAATTCACAAACACCCTCTATCAGAGGAGCAGTGGAGTCAGGCACTGTCTAGCGCCGACTAGGACGAGCCGCGCCGAACAATCGCTAGAGCAGCCGCCGGCGCCCTAAAGGCTGGAGCCCTGTACTAGGTGCCCCCACCACTACCCAACAAACATGATAAAGCTATTTCTGTCTTTCCCTCTTTTCACCGCTGTTAATAAGGACGCACACATAAGCGGTTGCCGGTTGATATGTGCACATGCGGGGACTGAAAACAGGAAGGGGGGTGAAGCTGCAGGTTTTATGCCCTCACTGATGACATGTTCGTTGTGCGGACGGGAGGCTTTCACGGGGACGTCAAAAAGCTGAATGCGAACTGTCTGGTGTCTTCACTGATCGAGCGTACTGGGGTGCGTGTTACACGGACGGTAAGATGCCTACATTGCGAGAGGGAGGCACACAGACAGCCCCATTTCTAACCATGCTTTTATATGTGTAAAGCGATGGTTGAACATCAAAATCCCGGTGTGGGCATTTTGCAATTCTTATCAACTGCTTTGGAGAGTTCGGGAATGAAAAACAGTTTTTTGTGCCATTATACTCATTTTTGAATACCATTCAACAATTCTACTATGTTGTTACGAGAAAACTCTTCAGTTCACAATTTATAATATTATTACATGATTTGCGACATTTTTTAGTCTACTTGTTATATACTACGAATAAAAGTTTTTTCAGGCGACTAATAGCGATTGGCATTAGCCCTGAATGGCTTCCACCGTGACTTTGTTTTTATCACGCCTCACGCCATTGAAAGCGTTGAGCTTTGGAAACACGTGGTGTTTTGTTTTCGAACGTTAGAAAGGGATGGAACTGAGGCCGAATAAGCTTCGCTTAAAAAAAAACACAAACTTGTGCCACCCGCGCATAACAAAGCCACGGTATTCGCATGTGGCTGAAGGGACGCAATTGGAAGCCCCTGCTTTGACACCTGGTCGTCGGTGCTGTCACCTTCTCTAGTTGTAGAAAGCGGATCTTCATCAGTAGTTCCTTTATTCGTTGGGGATATGGGTAGTCTGCTACAAGAATACATCAAAGAGGCCTAAGTGGAGGCAGCGTTTGATGTAGCCCATAAGGCAAACAAGCAGAGCTTTGCGTTGCTCGACGGATATCTTTTCCTTTTCCCAACTGAAATGCACAAACCGCAGGTGCCATTACACTAGTCTGATCATTTTGGATACGAAGACCTAATGCTTTCTCATTTAGGCCACATAAGCACAATAAGGTGCCCTAAAGGACTTTTAGCTACGAAGGTACAACTAAGACACATATTTCTTCAAAGCCTTTCAGTTTGATACATATAACCGACTCGTTTTTTAGAGTACACTGAGCGTATTCATATAATTGTGTAGTTGTAGTACTTCATGGCAATAGGGCGCCCAGACCTGTGTTAGCAGTTCCGGGCTCCCGATAACTGTTAACACACTGATAACTGCGTTTTTAGTGCGGCCCTGTTCTATACCACTTCTCCCCAAATTACGTCACTTCAGCGGGAAATTTGAAAGTTTTTAATATTTGTTGCGTTGCTTCGGTTGTTACACGTCTAAGATGGCTGGAATGTAGCTGAGTTAGCAAAGGCTAGTCCTTTCAAGTTGAACACAAGTATATTTTGTCTTAACCTGGTCTCTTTAAGGTCTCTCTCAGGATATTGATGTTGATTTTAAAGGTGTTGTAGGTGCCAGGTGTAGTGGTAAACGGGGCAAAAATCCGCATTCTGCGTTGTGCAAATATGCTGCCATGATACAGATCGTATACCTTGTGCAGCATTACATCAAATTGCCATAGTTTTTATGATTACTTGCTTTATTTCAACCTGTTAGCTTGATGATTGTGACATCCACAATAAACTGACATGGGCCTAAGTATTATATATTTTTATTTTGTTGTTCTTCTCCAGAACTCCGTATATAGACGGAATTTTCTTGCATATAACAATTCTACGCCCGCACAACAGCTTCAAGCGTAAGGCTAATCGAGCTCATTGTCTTCAGAAAACGTCCAAGTTATGCACTTACGTTAGTTTCAGCGCAGGCTATGTCCTAAAGAAAGGAAAGGCCATTAGCCTCCATGAAGAATTGTTTCACGAGCAATAATTTCAGCAAATACCAACCACAAGACGCAGACATCATGCACAAAAACTTAACGGCCCTGATGAATTCTCCCGCAAAGCGGAATAACTCAGCCATCTATATTTGTGAGGCCCTGCCACTTGAATTTTTGGCTATGTTTTGAGGCTCAAACGCAGTTCATCTGGTCGCTTCTATCTGGACTCCGGGCGGACACGAGAAGAGGGTGCTTGGTAATACCATTATTCTGGTGGACATATCGGTGCAGCCCAAGTGTCGAGTTTTTTGGGGATGAGTTCTCCCTTGTTGTTCAGAATACATACAGTATTCTCTGTCTAGCTTTGAACGCTTCGTGCATAAATGACCTACTCTGCCTAAGGGCATGTATACTATCCAGTAATATGTCTAAGGTGGCCATACCCTATAGGTGTAGGTATCACTCCGGGACCAGGTAGAGCAAGTCACGGAAAAGTTCCTTATTCAAGGCAATATCGAATTTTAAGCAAGAATGAATAATAACGCAAAGGCGGTGATGTCTGACCAATAGCTTGCAGTTAGGCATATTCTCTGAAGTTGAAAGAAATCTTGCTGAGTTTCGAATTTTTTACTGATATCTTAGGAGGCGCCCACAGCGAGGCCCTAGTATTTCGAGATCTACCATCAGGTAAGTACATACGTTTTAGCAGACACGTGCATTTCTATTGTTCAACCGAGAACAGACTGCCAGTTTTACAGCTAAACGATAAAAGAGCTCTATGATGTGTACGAGGATGGAAGACCTGTAATGGATAGGGTGCATGGAAATTTTGTAGCTTTTGTTAGTGACACTGGAAATTAAAATTACGTTGCAAAGCTCCTCGTTCCGCCAGAAAACAGGAAGCATTGGGCAGTCGTACAGAGCCGCATGGCCTTCCGAAACAAGTCAGCATTTTGTTTCCTGCTGTGCACCAAAAAAGCATGCGTAATGGCATGACCGTATATATATATAAATGCTACAGATGACTGTGTTTCAGCGTGAAACGGTAAAGCGCAATTAAAGCATTCGCTTGGTTGACAGTGACCGTGAGCTGAAACTGATGCGTGGTTGGAGACTACGACATGGTAGATTGATAAAAAATAGCAAGTGGTTTACAATAATCATTTCTAGGCTATTTAGGTTACTTATGTAATCCTGCCAATTTTTAAAATATTCTATATAGGCAGAATCACATCAACGCGCACCCTAGTGTGCGTAGGGGTGGAGGTGGGGGTGGCGAAGGAGGGAGAAGGCGGAGGTGTGCTTGGGCTGCGGATAGGGCCTATGGTCTGTAGCGTATTCTTAATAAGTCGTTTCTTTGTCATGCCAGGATGATTGAATATTGAATGACTGGCAGTCTTGCACCCAGAAAACTTGAAAGCAAGCCAGGAAGGCCTAAATGTAAAGTCTAGCAGAAAGGAACTTTCGTTTCCCCGCCACGAGTACGAAGATATATGACTTGCGGACGCTGCTATGATCATTTTAAAGTTAAGCGTACCAATAGATGTGCGAGTTCATATAAAATGCGGTTATAAAGTTCTAATAACAGGCAGTGTGCTGAAGCGCCTACATCACATTGAGTACCCTGCCTGTAAAAAAACTACAAACCTCCAGGAAAACAAATATATTCTCAACAGTTTGCGCAGTGATAGTAACACTTTACTGATACACTCTGAATAGCTCTCTCCAACTCCGTGTATTATAATATATTGAGGCGTTTATATTAGTTGAATTTATGTTTTCCCTCATTCAAAGTTACCGATACGCTTTATCGTAGGCGCTTCTTTCAATAACCAATTCAAACGCAAATATTGCAGTCGAATTGAAGCTATACAAGTTTTCTGACTCGAAGACACAGTGTTCCTGTGATGCTGTGGTAATATTCAAAAGTAAATAAGTAAATATCAAAGAATTCGTAATTCATTTACATCGCTGGGCTTAAGGCACAAGCAACCTCAATCGTCACAAATCATCAGTAATTATGCAAGGATAAATCAGTGGAAGCAAATGGCTTACAAATGGATGACTCTTTGGTGGTTGCTCTTCGAGCATGAGCTTCGCAATGCCAGGGGTGCTTCTGTCCTTGCGGCAAATTGCCGTTGTTGTGACTCAGGCTCCTGAATATACACTGCTCTCGTTGGCCGCCGGCAAGGAACAAAGCGGCCATGGACGCATTGGAGGGGCTTTAGCTGTGAACGAGGTCGAAGATGGCCATTGGGTATTGCAACATTCGCGGTCACCGTCTGACCGCGAATGTCACCGTCTGGGGCTGGTCTCCGTCGTGCCTTCACGTTTTGTGTAAAGTCGAACTGGAGCTGCGAGCCGCAGCGTGATATTTTTGTAGACCCTCTTTTCCCGAACACTTCTTTGTTTAGGAATAAGTACGGCCGAACAAATTTGTCTTATCCCGTAAGCCAATTTGTCTGCAATTACGCTTTCAGCTGGGGAAACGCAGAGCGCGAAAGTTGAGACCATATAATTATCCACGCCAATAACGTGCACGCTCTCTGGCTCAACAGAAACGTAAAAAGAAAGAATAAAGGGATGACGAACGGAAGAGAGGCATACGTTTCTTTGCGCCCCATTCAAAAAGACCATTCATCCAGCTAATCCCCAGATTTAGCCCAAAACGTTGAATCATTTCTTTCTTCTGTTACCTTGGGGAAGCCTTTAATATCTGCAACCCCCACTTGCACGTGGTTCTGTTTACACATACAAAGATAGTCTTTTCACTTTCGGGCATTCATCATATGAACCTTCACCCGTCAATGGCCGGTGGTGCCACATTCTCCAATGCCAGTTAGTGCCCACAAGTCGTTTGCTTCCCCAGACATACTCTGCTTTGAATGGACTCTGCTTCTGAGCAGACTCCATTTCCTCTGCTCAGAATGACTCAACCACCCAATTATTCCAAGCGTGGCGCATGTCACAAAGGGACACAACGCCAGGGTTGCAGGTCTGGCGATGTTTCTCAAAGTGATGACTTCTATATTCTTGACGACTGAAATTTCAGTGTTTCGACTTTTCTACATTGTGGCTCCTTTGAGCATTGGTGGTTTTATTTATATTTATGGGCCCTCACAACGACCTACTTTCAGCAAAATGGGCCTTATACCCCGTTCAGTGCATTACAATCATCGAGATAAACTGAACAAACAAAAAAGAGCACACTTATAGGAAGATGACAGGAATCTGTCAATGTTTAGCATAGGTACCAACGAACCAGTTTATCAAACATACCACAGGACCGCGCTACTTACCGGTACAAAACTAAATGAGCTGTGCGCTCTTTAATATCCTGCAATTGATATAATATGAACAGCGTCAACACCTTCAAGTAACGCCGTCGGTTTAAAGTGTTATGATTCCGTATTTCACGGAAGATTGAGATTTCCTGCCGGGTGGTGGGTAGTGTGTACGAAAATGTAAAACATGCTGTGGAGCTAACGAACGTTCTAAGTGGTTAATATTCTCTTAATGATTTACCTAAATTTGGATGTTTGAACTGTATCTGGGTGGCCGCCTTCTCCTTCCAGGTAACTGGGTCCCCCCACACGTAAGCCTGCTCCCCATTCCGGCCTCTGCGACGTCTTCATGCTCCACTATGGCCCTCTGGATGACCTACGAAGAAGAGCAAAGGATCGCCTTTAGCTGTTGCAAGTAGCCATGACAGCAGCCTTCTTTGTCCGGTCGGCTTCGAGTGTCTTGGAGCACTTGGCCAACAGGACCGTGGTGGCTGGCTTTTTTCCAACAGAGCTGGCCAGCCGAGCGCCCATCTCGTTGATTCGGGACACGAAGGCCTGAGGCTGGGCACTTTTTGTCCTGACCGCAAGATGTTTCTGCTCTTTTTCCTGGTAGGTGTGCAAGACACTTCTCGCGCGGTTCCAGCTGTTTACCAGTGCGAGGAAGAGGCCTCGGGGTGGCTAGGGCTCGAAAAGGTCGGCAAGCCAAACGTGGCGTGGTGTAGGAAAACGCTCTGCGGGAGGGCCAGGTGGTTCAGCATGGGCACCGCGCCCTCGATGTGGGCACCCCCGGACGGCTGCACTCCGTACAGCATTTCCAGGGCAGCTTTGTGCAGCCCCACCGTGCACAGCGCCCCAGCAGCAGGGGCATCACCACTTCTATAGGTGAGGCCTCCGCTCTGGACGCATCACGCGCAGGCAAAGCAGTCCTCCAGCCTGCTCTGCAGCTCGTCTCTGGCCCCACTTCTGCTGTAATTTGTCCTCCGGGCCGCCATAAATATCTACCGCTTTGCCAGGAAAAGTCTTCGGAATGATATCCCTCCTGCGATGCCGAAAAGTGCAGCGAAGTCTCGATTAGCATGCCGTCACTAACAGCAACAAGTTCGTGCGTCGCTTCTTCTTCTTATTATTACTATAAAAATTATTATTATTTTATAATACTATCATTGTTGTTATTATTGTTGTTATCGGGTTAGTTGGCATATGTGCGGATGACGTATGGCGCAACTTGCAAGTTTATTTGGTGACGTATTAGAATACACAATATTATGCGTCAGTTAGAACAAACGAGACTTTGTTGTTAGCCACTGATTAGAACTCGAGTGGCGGGATATGTCGGAATGCATTGTCCCAGCATCTACGTCAACTATTATGCTGGAGGCAAAAGATTAAAAAAACATATCTTTGTCACCTACTTGCACCAATTGCGGTTTAACCATTTTCTCTATTACGGCAAAATAAAGTTAGCAAAGCGGTGAAATTTGTTACGAGCCATTTTCTTTATAAGTTAAGAACGTACCTGATTAGAAAACATTCATTATCCTAATAATCCGTAAGAACGCATTTATCTCGGTGTTTTTTAGCGTAAATGATGCCTTGCTAAGTAGAGAAATCTCCAAACTTCTTTATGCAGTGATCATTGCCTTGCAGTCGTATTTAACGCCTTATCTATCAGAATAGATGCACAGAAACAAACAACGAATGATAGGCGAGACAGCTTTTATTACGGGGTATTATTTTTACTTTCCTTGCCAGCAACCATTTTACAGTAACTGTAGGCTGTTGTCTTCAGTGATTTTGTTTGAATCTGTTGCGATGAGAATGCTGTCAGTAGCCCCTCTAGCCCCTCTGCCACTTCACTTATACCAATGGACTCTAAAATACGTTTCTTGTCTAATAACAGTGAAAAACGATGAATATCTTTCTCTTTATGTCGCGATTGTCGATTAGACCCAATCATGTGAAGAAACCAGTAAAGAGTGCACTTTGGTATTGGTACCATGAGTGACGGGATCGATGCTATTTTAGCGGGGCAATATTTTATTTTTTCCCATTTTATTGCAGTCCACATGCACCTTGTGAGCAATATCTGAAGAGCATGTGAATAAGGTAAGAAGTGGTGCCCAAATGTACCGTAATAACCTGTAATAACCGTAATAATCCCCACCCACTGCCCAGTTGTCGCCCCACCAGAACCTTAAGAAAAAAATATTAATTAAATCACACCCACCGAGTCATCGCCATCCTTTGGAAAACGTCAGGCGTGCGGGCCTTGCAAATCATAAAATGTTTTTGCGACTCGGTACTACGAGAATGTCGATATTACCGGAAAGAATAAACAAAGAGGAAACAAAGAAAATGTTTCGTGCGCGCATCCTATTGAGTTTGTGTGGCTCCTTGGCAAATGACACAAGTGCAATCGACCAGGGGAACGCGACAACGTAGGTAAGCATCTCTTTCTCAGCAACCTTTTAACCATTTTTCTGTTTGCTATCCCCCACAGTACTCAACCGGCGTGTTTAATCATTGTGAGGTTCGTGTGGTAGAGGTGGGAAATACCTACGGATAACATGGCAAACATTTTACCCTAAAAGATCTCGTGTGTCCGCGTGCTCATAACTACGCGTTCCTATTACCTTCGTCAAATTAAAAAAAAAAAAAAAAACAAGTTGAACAACTCACCGCGGGCTCCCATTCAATATATCCGATGTTATCATCGGCTAGTCTTGCAAAGAGTTGAACTGGGGTATATAAAAAATAGGGTACATTAGAGCGCTTTTATTGTCCTAGCATCTGTCTGAGTACGTTTACTTTTGAGGTAAATAAATACGTTAACTGACGGGCTGTCTGAACAGAACGACCTCGTTTTTTGTGTGTTATTTTTATGAGTATTTTGTGTTCAACCATGTCCGGCAGTTTACGAGGGAAGTAGCTGAGGCGTTCGAGATATCCCATAGTGGGGATGATCGTATCAGTCAGGCAATGGTTGCTTTACACGAGAGAGAGAGATTGCGTACCATGGTAGCCATTGAGTTGTACACCCCGTGGCAGATGATGTTGTAGGTGTTTGTTTTTTTGTCGTTTTTTTATTCTCTATGACTTTTGGCTGTTATCATATGTATATAGGAGATGCATGCATGGTGTGGTGACTTGGAGAATATGTGTTTTTCGTCTTTTCTGATTAAAGTTTAGTTGTGAGTAAGCGCTCGTTCTGTGCTTCCTTTGTTCGTGTCGCGTTTTTCAGTGTTGCGCTTTATGAAGGTTTCAAAATGCAATTTCACCAAATAGCCCACCCAGCTCGCCATTAAGCTGCAGCATATTTGTGTAGTAACACCTTCAAAAATATCTTTCAAAAGAGAATGTGGTGCATAACTTATCGTAACTGTTTTCGTGCGTGAGTTTGAGAGCATTTTTCTTTGCATGCTAAATGAGGTATAAAACGTACATGTTTTACCTTAGGGATGGCTGGACATAATGCTAGCACCTTATTTTTAACATTTTGAAGAGTCGTCTGGCAAGAATTGTGCGTGCGCATAAAAACCACAGAAGTAAACCCGAACACCTAGGAACATGCCTAATGCAAGCAAAGTGCTTTGCTGGAAGCTGCACTCTAGGATATTCAGGGCTTTATTCTGGCCGCTTTGTGATGATGAACAAACGGAAGGCATTCAGCCCTTGAATATTTGATAACAAGAAAATATTAGAAACTAATATATCTTCCCGCTTGCATGTTCGTCGCGAGGCCATACCTATGTCAGCCTCACTAAAACTATCTTGAAGGAATAATAAATGAGCACTGAATGCGCAGAGATCACGCGATTAGGTGCACTTACAACGTCGATGGTATAACCAAATGTCTACCGGCATTAAATTTGCGTCACTAGTCAAGCTTTGTAATCCTTTTAAGGTTAAAATTATCAAACCATGCGCTGGTAGCATCTGTCTCAGGGGTTCGAAAAGCAAAGTTAAGGACGAACTTTCTTTTACCAAGACAGTCAACCCCATTTTCTGCAGTGCATGTCCTCTAGTTCGTATGAACCACACCGTTTTATATAATGGGGTAGCCGCAAGGAATTTTAAAGGAGGACTGAAACGGGAATTTTCGTGTTACGTTTTTTCACTGTTTGTGTGCCTACGAGTCCGCTAATCATAGAATGGCACATTATATGGTTTGTCGCAGCGTAAACAAATATTTACAGCCTTGTATATTTGAATCAATTTCGGTTTCCACAAAACGAACACAAAGTCGGCCGCCATGATAGGAAGGTGCTCGTGATGTCACCATTCTTGTAGCGCCACTACAGGTCAGGAAGCGCACCCGCGCATATAGACCGGGCGTAGTCTCCACCATGTGCACGCGCCCGGTCAGCATTACGTCAGTCCCAAAACCATTACGTGAAACACACACCGGAGCAGCACGCTCCAACCTCAGCCATCACGATGGCCACGTCACCCGGGATCTCACGTCGGCAATTTGAGGCAACGAGGAGTAGATGGCCTCGTGCTGATCCGTTCTGGGAATTCGTTCTGAGCTTTCTCGTGAGCGAAAAAAATCAAATGAATTTAAAATATGTTACGCTAAATGGTTACTGTCAAAACGTGCCGGGAGACATCTCGATGTACGAAGGAATCCTTTTACATAGTTCAGATTTGACATTTTATTTGGCGGAAATTACTTCGATATGGCAAAAACCTCTGAAATTGGAAAGCTGGCGTGACGTGGTGTCTAAACGTGCCATTCCCGTACCTACATAAACAAGTCCTTCGATTACAATGCAGGACTCAAAAATCGCATAAAGGAATAGGAAAGACTGCAATCCATTATTGTTCTAGCTAGAGACAAGTTTCTGAATACATTTTATCATCTCACGTACCATTTAAACAATGTTGTCACTTATCTTACTGTCATGGTTGCCAACATTCACTTTTCCAGCTTACGTTAGGCTGGTACTCATGAAAAATTCGCCTTCAAATGTTCTAGGGCCCTATAAAGAAAACAGTTCCGGTTCAGGGTGTTTTGAGCAATGTCCTTGTTCGGAATAAAGAGTAATACCTTAGTAAAGTCACTTGCCTGTCCGTTATTATAAAACAGGCTTTTCTACTACAATACACTATTGCTATTACAACGCAAAAGCCTCTGTTTTTATATGAACTGTGATCGAGTGACTTAAATCTCCCAAGGTTATCTTTCGCTACTAAGTTAGTTTTGCCACTAAGCGTAATCGACCTTCGACGCCAATTCGTACAATTACGCACTTATTTCCCTTGATACATTTCGTTCCTTGCAATAAAGTGTTTTCTTATCAACATGTCTACGCTACTTAGTTTCCCCATTTAGATCGCTTGCAGCACGGTCTGGGAAATTTAATAAGCGATCTTACTAGACCGATGGGACCCTGTCAAAAAACTAAAGCGTTTTCCCATAGACCTGTTGGTCAAATGAAAAGCTCTGACAAGATCGCTGGACACACTGAACGTGCATAAAACCGGGCTTCCATTGTGTCGAAGAGGTCCCCTGAATATCGCCATAACGGGATGATTCTATTCAAGAAAATACACGCACCGATCATGAAGAAGGGGTTCAAGAGTAAAACTCAATCTCATAAACCACCTATTGGAATGCATTTATATTGTCGGTGGCTGCGTTTAGTTCATGCGCGAAACATACAAGGCTGAGTTCGCTCTTTGTTTGCGATTTGGCTCTTTGTAGGTTTGACGATTGATGGGACGTACTTTCAGCTAAAGTTGGACCCCCTTTTCGCTGTCGCCATCCTCCCAACTATTTTTAAGAATGGAGAGAGAGAGAGAGAGAGTAAGCTTTATTCAATTTGCCAGTTGCGTAGCTTAGTCGTCGGCCGTGAGCCCTTGGGCTCTGGCAGCGTCCTCAGTCAGCTGGACGACTCATAGTTGATCTTGCGAGCTGGAGCTGAGCAGCACGGTCTCCCACTGCCCACTGTTAGTGATTGTGCGGCCATTTCTGATCGCTTGCGGACACTGCCATAACATGTGCGCCAGGTCCGCTCATTCCTGACATCTATGACACTGGGGGGAGTAGCGCCCTGGGTAGCAATAGCTATGCACAAGTGGGGTTTGAAACGAGTGGTTCTGTAGCAGCCACCAGACCACCGAATGCCGCTTACTGAGGGATGGGTGCGCGGTTAGGAAGCGGACCCGGCCTAAACAATAATGACCGATGATGTCACCGTACGACAATAGCCTGTCCCTGCCTGACCTGGGTACGAGTTCCGCATCAGAAGTGCCATCCGCTCGGTCGGTAAAGCCTCGAGCGGCTTCGTGCGCAGACTCGTTCCCTGCAAGACCGGAGTGGGCAGGGGTCCAAATTAAGTTGACCTTGTCCGGTCCGGTTTTCGAGGTGAAGACCAGAAATGAGGATTGCGGACGCCTCCCTTGATATGTGTCCTCGTGAGAAATTTATAATGGCAGATTTGGAGTCACTGATGATTGTCATGATGTTTGTGGAGGCAACCATGGTAAGAGCACTGGCTGCCTCTTCTCCAACCACCGAGTCTCTCGTGCGGATAGAGCAGGAGGCGATGGTGTTACCCTGATTGTTGAAAACCGCTATGGCCATTGCCTCACGACTAGCGTAATCAGCCGTGTCCGCGTAGGCAACGTTCTCGACTTTCGCAAAGCGGCTTTGCAGAGCATGGGATCTGGCCTCTCGCCGCTCCTTGTTATGTGTAGGATGCATGTTACGCGGGAGCGGATAGACCTGAATATTTTCTTTTATTGTTGACGTCATCGCGAAACTAGTAGGCGCGCTGTGGGGGTGAGTTATACCCAGCGAGCCGAGTATGTGGCGCCCCGTTGTGCTGTAGCTCAGCCGTACCAGTTGCCCTACCCGTTGAGCCCCTATGACTTCGTCCAGACTATTTGTCTCGCCCAGGGCCTCAAATCGCTCGGTGGGCGTGTTTAGTGGGAGACCGATGGCCCGCTTGTGGGCTCTGCGGAGGAAAGCGTCAATTGTAATGGCCTCTGCCCGCTGTAGCCGGGGATACAGAGTGGCGTACGTCACCCCACTTACTACAAAGGCCTCTACGATGCGTATGAGGTTAGCTTCTTTCATTCAGTGGTTGCGACCAGCTATCCTGGATATTAGCCTTGTTTTTTGGTGCACAACTTTTTCCAGCGCTAGCAAGCCATTCGGAATTTTGTCCCTTCACTTGCATTCCAAGTCCAAGAACGCGAATACTCGAGACGATGGGAATGCGTTGTGAACTGGGGGCAAAAAGTTGGACCGAAGGGGGAGTGGAAGTACATTTCCTCCCTCTACTAGTAGGACGGTAGATAAGAAGCTCTGATTTTTTGGATGAGCAGCTCAGGCCCCGGGGTGCAACGTATTTTCGACTGTGTTTATGGCTTGCTGGAGAGTGTCCTCAATGTGACCGTCACTACCGCCGCACACCCACAGTGCTACATCGTCGGCGTAAAGACTATGCTGGAGCTCGTATATGCTATTGAGGAGATTGGCAGACCGATCATTGCCACGTTGAAAAGGAAGGGGGAAAGAACCGAGCCCTGGTGGGTTCCCCTAGTGCCTAGATGAATTTTGTCTTATTTAAGTCCGCCAATCATAAGAGTTACTGTTCGATCGGTGAGGAAGTTGCGAATGTAGTTGTACACCCTCTTTCCCACCCCCAGGCTGTTGAGATTTTCTAGGATTGCCGAATGTTTGACGTTATCGAAGGCTTTAACGAGGTCGATCACGAGGACGGCATGGGTATCTGTTGACGAGGAGCGCGCTCCGTCAATAACGTCGTGTTTCAGTCGAGGCATCACACCCTGTGTCGAGAGTATGGCGCGGAAGCCAATCATGGTGTCTGAGTATAAAGAATGTTTCTCCATGTAGTCGTTGATCCTGTTTAGGAAGACATGCTCCAGGAGTTTTCTTACACAGGAGGTGAGGGAACTTGGACGAATGTTGTCAATTTGAAGCTTTCTGCCAGGTTTAGGGATGGTGGTGATGTTGACCGTTTTCCATGGAGCGGAGATGTGGCCCGTGTCCCAACACACGTTAAAGTAGCGCCTAAGAATTATTGGTAATTTTTTTGCTTGGTGGTTTTAATCAACTATGCCAGCTGCGCTAACGTAATAGAATTTTCGGCTGCACAGTGTAAAATACACCCTAATGAATTATCTTAAACAAGAAGTGCCAAATGGCGTAGGACTATGCTCGAAAAAACAAACATCGCCAAAATATAATATAAAAGATGATTGGGACGCGAAGTGTTATGTTTTTGCACCCTCGAACTTTGTTCTAAAGGTGTGAAGATCGGCGGGCGCATAATTGCCACATGCTCTAACAGCTATGCCGAGCCGATGCTTCATCTGGATCTGCTCTAGAACGTCGTGTTGCACCATGCATGAATGTTAATAATTCGAAATGCATCAGTGAAGATGTAAACTTGGTGCGGACGGTTTCAAGAACAACAACTGAAAAAATCAAAATCTTGTTTTCACTAGCCGTTCCTGAATATTACCTTGCAGTGCGAGTTGGTGAGGTCACCATTATGATATAAATATTCATCTTGATGCAGGCAGAGCTTGTATGGGAAGGTGAAGTAGTAAGCATCCAAGTCGGCCTCGGGGGATCTTTTAATGACGAGAGCCAGCACAAAGTATGGTGGTCCGAATGTGCAAAATACGTCTATCCCACAGGTAGTTCTGGAATTTTTGTACTGCCCATTCCAGGGATATGCACTCGCGCTATGGAATTGAAAAGGTGCTCTCTGGTACCAATGAATGACGCCTGCCACATGCAAATACTTGGTAACGACTACCATGTCAATGTGCTAGCGCACACCCCTTGCCCTAGCGAATTATGACCGTACAAAGTTCCGTGGGAGCTGTAAAATCAAGTTGGCGTAGAATAGGAGTAGAAGCCATTCGTTATAGGTGTGTGAAACTCTTCAGTTTGTTCCTGTTCCCGGAAGAACGGCGCGTTTTTTTTCAGAGAGGGTGAGGGAGTGGACAGGCGATTGTCGAAAATTCAGGATGACGTGGTGGCAGCTGGAACACGAGCAGCTAAACTACGACGTCTTTGGTTAGTGACACTGAGGGATTTCCTTGAATCCACGTACTTTATCCGGATCGGGGCACGGGGTGTTAGTACCAACAAGGGGGGGGGGTCACGTCAATGTATCAAGTGGACACCATAAAAAAACGTTTAATTGACGAGGACGATGTTTCTGAGCCCACGTAAAGTAAAGGTAAACAGTAAAAAAATGTTCTCTCAGTTCGAGCTCGCCTAAAAGTCGTGAAGTATGGCGTCACCTCACGTTATAGGAGATGTCTTCTTGTTTGGTGTAGGAATCAATGGAACTGTCGCGTCTCGTAGAGGCTTGCAGGAAGTGGGCCTAGTCGTCGCCGCCAACAGCCAAGAGAGCGTAGCCCTAGTTGCGATGTGGAACTAGCGTCAGAGCCTAGCCCGAGCGTCGCCGCCTGTAGCGCAACTTGTTCTTGTGGCCGGAGCCACCAACGGTGCGTTGCCGCGGGGTCTCCCTCTAGGATCGTAGCCTGGAACTCTTGTCAGAAAGCGTGAGGCGTCATCGGGCCCTGTTAACGGTGGGGGCGGTTCCAGGAGCATAGTCTGGTCTCCCTAGTCTTCCGTCTCCTTCTCCAAACGCTTGCCTCTTTTTCTTCTTCTCCTTTCCTGTTCATTTAAATGTTCGCACGCTTCATAGTTTTTTTTGGCACATATTCCTTCTGGGACGTTGCTCATGACAGGGGGCAAATAACAGCCTTTGGTGAGGTCCCACCGGCATTTGTTGGAACTCAGCTGTATTCCCAAGCCGTGGAACACATGAATGTTAGCTTGAGGACGCCCACGATGGCTTTACAACGTTAAGTAAAGTAAAAGGCAAGCACGTAACCTAAGTAGCATAAACAACTGTGTCACTTGAAGTTGTGTAACAAAAGAGAGCACGGATTTGCTCGATTGTACCTGGTGCGTTGCACAAGGGGCATAACTTTCGACTGGTATGAACCGTCGGGTGGCACAAAGAAGCCTTTCTTCAGTTCAAGGTCATCGACGGCAATTTGATAATTACCGGTTCACCGGTCGATTGATAAAAATTATTGTAAGGCGGGTAAAGAATCTTGAACGTCATACATCAGAGGGAAAGAGTTAACGTCTTTTCCTTATTTTTGTTCAAGTGTCGATAGTCCACGCGGACGCCCCATGCTCCATTCTTTTTCTTGAATAGGTTGACGAAGGACGCTAATGGACGAAAAGAGCGCTCTATAATGTCGTTGAGACGCATTTTACTGATTTTCTAATAAACCCACGAACAGCCATGGAAGCAGGATAAAGACTTTGACGTGAAAGTGTGCGTCAATATATTCAAGATTGTGAAGGCGTGGCCATTTGACATTTTCTTGCGCTCAGTACTACATTGAAAATTATACCTAAATCGGCCGTTCGAACATCCCGAAGGACCAACGATTTAGCAATGCGCCTACGGAAATTTGCTGTGCATCGTCAAGCCTTATGTAGCGAGAGCTACAATGGCCGCATTCTCGCCGTTTCGCTGTGGCTGGTGGCCACGCCGAGCGCTCAGCGGTTGCCTAACAACCGCCACCGCTGACAGCGCCGCTCGCCGCGCCATCTGGCCCGACGTCAGAGAAGGAGGCGGAGAAACAGCAATCAAACAACAAAGGAGCAGCCAGCGTTGCATCATACATATAGAAGGGGCGGCTCGGTGGGATTCGTCGTCAGAGAGAGACTGATAGAAGCCAGTTTTCTTCGTCGTAACGTAACCAAGAGGAGGCAGCGAGCCGAGGAGACGGAGGAAGAACGAGCTGCACGAATCGGGATGCGTTGAAAATACCCAGCGGCCAGGCGGGTGGATTCAGATGAGGATGGTTCGTCGTGTAGGTCAGCTTCTCGTTCTAGGGCCGTGGATCAACGACGGCATGAAACGCGGAGGAGGCAACGAGCTGCGGCGACAGAAGTAGAACGTGCTTGGCGTATTGAAGAACAACTTAGCGAGAGGTAACAACCAAACCTAAACACTGAGATGTACGAAAATAAACGATAAACATGTAACCGTACAAAGAGTCAAGCTGAACGGCAAGATTAACCGTACCTCTCGTTACGCATACCAGGCGTAACTGAGTTAAGCCATAGCCAATTTTTCAGCATTGTGTTTTTATGGTAGTGAAATTTTGTGGATATTTAGCACTACAAATGTTTGCGCGAAGTGTGTCTCGTGACAAACAATAAATAAAAACTACCGGTGAACTGCGCTTATATTAACGAAGAATGGCTGCAGCCAAGCAGCGACATAATGCCATAGGGTAACGCTGCCCTGTATTCACCTTTGATTGCTAAAATTTTAAGCATAATTGCGTGTAAATGTGTGCACGATAAACGTGCAACAGTGCACCTGTCACAGAAAGGACGTCTGGTGGCCTCTTCCTAACTCTGACCCAAAGTTTGACCCCTTGACCTACCTTCAGCTCATTCAGCTCAGCCTTAGCTTTATTCGTAATTATTTTATCTATCGTAAATTCGTCCCTTCCTTCAGTGTAACCTTGCACATGGCCTTACACTTGCATTACAGTGATGTAATTGGCGTGCATTGCGGTACTGAAGTGTTTATTCTGCCCCAATTCACAATGGTCCAGTTGCTGTGCTGCCATTGTGTTGAACCAGCCAAGCACTTTTTAGCGACACCTGCACACTCTTGTATCTGTTTCAAACAACCGGTATGATTCATACAGCACTGAATACCTCTTGCATACGAAGGAAAAATTGCGAATCAAGGAGAAACGTTCTGGTGTATCTGGGGCCATAAGACGAGTGCTGAATTTAATACATTTGTTACAATGGAAGCTCTCTTATCTGCATCTATCATTTTCATGCCTGACTAATTATTTGCCACAAGGCCACTTGTACTGAATTTACCTCATTACAGTACAATTAAACCTCGCTTGCACGGGACTTATGCGCGTGACTTTGCGTCAGATTAGTACTGCCATGAAGTATTCTCACATCAGCACCCTTGAACACAATTTCTGTGCATGCAAAAATTATTGGCGTGCATGGCGTGCTTTTCATGAATGAAACCTAGAGAGGGATTTATATAATATGTTCTTTTTCACCAGGAAAGGGCAATGGCTTGCTAACATCCTGCGACTAAGAAGAGCTCAATAATGGCTGAGAACTAGCCTCTTTGATATGCCATTTTATTTTGTTTGGCTAGCTGTCACGTAAGCTGATTAAAAACAGTTAAAAGCAAGATTTTTAACAGCTGTGGGCTCATTTTTGTTTTTTTTCACTTGTGTGGCACTTGTAAAACTGTGTATAATGGCTTCTTTGGAGAGTAAGAAAAGTTATCAATACCTCTCCTGCTGTATACATAAGAAGGTTGTGCATTTCCACAGGCAGGGCCACAGCCAGAATTCTTTTCCGCGAGAGGGAGTTGGGGTTGATGGGTGATTGGAAGGGAGGAATTTCCCTGAAAGGAAAACTAAGTCTTGCTTTCGTGCTGCCAGCGAAAATTTCGGAGGGCGTTCGAACCCCTAAACCATGCTTCTGGCTACGCCCCTGTTCACAGGTACAGTATTGGCATGGTTAACACAAACCACCTATTGCACCCCAACTTTGCGTTTAAATTTTGAATTAACCTGTTCTGGCGCAGGCTTTGTGATGTGACATTTGGCAGCATTCTATAAGCTCCCTGTTATTCTCCCCTGCATAGGTTGGAGCCAACAACTTTGCTACACGCTGGGAGACGCTTTTCAGCGTGAATGCCCGGGAGATGACCGACATTCGTCGGCCATCTTGCTCCACTGGCTTTCCCATCACCAGCTGCAGCTTCATCAGATCCTAGCCCATGGACTCCATGGCTGCCTACTGCCACTGTAATGTGGCTGGTCGCAATGGGGCTTTGTAGCCAGAGGCAACAGGGCAGCGGGAATTCAACAAGTCGAAGGCCCTGGTAAAGCAGGTAACCTGTTAGGCGTACCCCTATTGGCATCGTATGAATTCCTTTTACTTCTTGGGACCCGCCACTGGCGAGTGCCTATGTAATCTTCGGAGCCATGTTGCACACGGCGCACGTGTTTATGCCTTGTGTAAGTATGTTGCATGCTGACACGCCAGCGAGGTTGCATGCTGGCAGGTTGCATGCTGGCAGGTACTTATCAGCTTGGTCCCAACCAAGCTGATAAGTGTGTAGAAACCATTTCGTGACCTTTTTGCTTGATGATTCGGACTGCTCTTATTCTAGGGACACAACTTTGTCCCAACATCAATGTTGATTCAAGCAAACTGTGAGGTTATTACTGCGACTTCCAAGTTATTTGTAGATCTATACCGGTCTAAAGCACGAAGTGCGCAAGTTTGAGGAATTCGCAAGTCCAGGGCTAATAATGTTGGCATTTTTTGTGTAATCCACATGAGCGACGGCTACAACTATGAGGCATTAACACCCATCGGCATAACATAAGAGAGTGTCATGTGTGAACAAAGTTACAATCGCATACTTGCGAAGCAAAGAGACTTAGAAAAACGTGGGCACGTGCGAGAATCGTCTCAGTTTGTTTTTTGGGACTTCTCTTTGGGGCGATTTTCTTAGCACATGCAGCCCAGAAACAAAGCAATTTTTGTAGAAAATGGTGGGGATGGTGTAAAACAGGCCTTTTTTATTTGTCCCTTTCCTTGCTGATTTTAAGAAGTCTTGGAGTCTCTAAATATACCCTGCTTATTGCCTCTATATACACTGCTGATTGAATAAGTACTTTTTTCTTTTATTGTCATTTTGGATTCTTACGTTTTGAATGCTACACTCAAGTTGATTGTATGCTTTGTGTCTAAAGTACAGTGCAACGCTTTTCAGATACTAAGAGATCTTTGGTGTGATGTTCATTAGTTTGTGGGTAATAAGCAGGTGCCACAATAAAGTTTTTATTGCATTTAGTGTAGTAAATGACCCAACTGAATAGTAAGCGACGTTTGGGTTCTGGTACTTTTCGTTTTGTTAAGACACTTTGAGGGTGAAATGATGCATTTGTGGCAAAGCTCACTAATCAGTTATTCATGTGCATTTATTAAGATTTGGTTGTCACATGTTGAGGATGACACCATTTTGCTTTTTTCACTTCTTGACACCATGAGAGCACCTAATAAAAGCTTTTTATGTATGGTCTCAGGCCTGTCATATTCTCTGTGATCAGTATACATTGCACCTTCGCAAGGGCAGTAAGGCAGCTTTTTTACTACACAGTTCTCAAATGAGGGTCCACGAAGCTTCCCTCAATACTTTTCTCCCCGCCATTTTTTTCTCGATTCAGCCAGCACTTGCTTGCAATGCAAAAGGTGGCCTCGCCGCATTACGTGTACAATTAGTTTCTCCACGTAGCACATATTTTTCCACCGGCTTTTTGCGCCCAAAACGCCAACAATGAGAAGGAAAAGGCACAGACCCAGAAAAGGCAGCATAGAGGTGTTTTAAAAAGACTTTTATATTCAAGAGCAAATTGTTAACATTATGACGCGCATCGTCAATAACGTCAAGCAGAAAAGGCGGGCATTGGATATGGTGTTTGTGGGTGACGTGAGCTGCAAGTGCAGATTGTTTGACAATATGGCACCGATCAACGTAAGCTCCATCGCGAGGTCCCCCACCACTTTCGGAAGCCCAAAAGATGTCCCGTGGCAGTCATTTCTGAGAACCACTGGGGTAGAAGATCCTGTGGTAGTATCTGTCTGCAATGCCCATCTACATTGTGTTTGCACTACACACCTAGTGGAGCCAAAGGTGCTTTCGAGGAAACTGAGGGTGACCTTTTCTTTACTACTGTTTAAGGAGCAATGCACAAGAGACAATGCGATGCGCAATAATAGCGTGGTTGGAAGCTGATAGTCTCAGACGGTATAATTTATATTAAGTGCAAATTAACCATATTTTTCAGCTCCTTTCCAACATAGCGTTACCTGTACTGATTCCAGTGCAGGGCCTTATAGAAAGATTGAAAGGTCAGATAATTCATGTACTTTAAAGGCACAGTTTTTTAAAAAGTGGCGGTGCTCATACAAGGTCATAGTTGCAATAAACTGCGCTGTGCCACTACAGCCATCAAATTCCGGTAGACGAAGTTCCGATCCAAAGACCAGGGCTCTTTCTGACAGAGCTGCTGAAGGTTTGTGCTGCCAACTTGTTTCATCTGCGGAATAACAGGATAAATCAGCCTCTTCAGGTTTAAGGCTCATGGGGTGTTTGCTCATGGCACACTTGCACACAGCTCAGTAGAAATATACACCAGATATAATACACAGATTTTTCCATCCCCATTTTCTAGACTTCTGGGGCTATTTATGACTTCAGTTCGCTTTCTACAAAATAATGATGATGATGATGGTTGTGTTTAATGGCGCAAGGCCGACGAGGGCAAAGAGCGCCATGAGAAGTTATTTAATGAAGGGAAGTGATACCACAAAAGGTAGCTATAAAATGTGTAAACTGGACTAGTAAGATCAATAAAGCTTCAATAATCTTGGCAGGTTCATGGAATGTTGATAATTTATCTCATTTCATATATTGCATGCAAAATGGATGGGCTTATCGCATGTGAAACCTGCAATTCGATGAGAGTTCTGACATTGTAGAATTTAACTGTGGATTTAGTACACGCAGGCTATGATTTGCATGAGCACAAACTACAGAAAAATTTTATCCGCTGCCTGGATGAATCGCCTTGGAGAAGCGGTGATTCTCTGTAAGACATAGCCTGTGCACACCTAATAATAGCGCATGTTCACTGCAGTAAAGTGGAAGGACGCACAAGTTTGTTTGAATTCATGGCGAAAAATTTTGTGCACACTAATATTGGAATTGGACAGCATATGAACAAGACGTAAAAACCAGATTGCAGTAACAGCCAATTCATTGTTACTTTGTGGTGAGCTTCGTGTCTCCTTGTTGTGTTGCGCCCACTTAGTGTGCACATAAATTTTCTGAATCAAACTTTAGTGAGAAAATTCTGCAACAGCGTTTGTTAGCATGCTAACATAATGCATGCACAACAATGGGGACATCGGATGCTGACGTCCTGTGTGCCCCGTTTTCTATGTTTGTCTTCTTGGCACTGTTTGCACTGGAGGAACAAGCGAGCACTTCAGATTTTTTGCAACTTGTGCATGCGCCCTAAGCGTGGCAGATAGCAGGAAAAGCTATATAAAACTGCATTTCACTATGACCGTTTTTGAAACAAGTGAAGTCCACCATACTGAAGTCGATGCAACACCATGAGTAGGCATATTAGCGGGGCAGTTTCCAGTGTACCCTGCTCCTACAAGCGTTGTTTAAACTTGCCTAGTTTGCAGCATAATTGCGCCCTTGAAATCAAGGCTTCTTTCTCGTAAGCTGGGCAGGTTGGTATATGCTGAAAAAAAAAATCGCGCCAATCCACCCCGTGAATTGGTTGGAAAGCAAAGCTGTAAACGGCACCCATAACGATTACTCATGCGACGTCACTAAAATCACTCACATCGCTCTACAAATAGTAAAATCAGGAGAAGTGAAATGCACTTAACCACACCATTTATTACTTCAAAGAGATATTCTTCGTAAGGTTAAATCAATGCATGATGCATGAACGGTGTTTGGTTGAGTTGCATTGGTTGTAGCAAAAGTGGAAACTTTTTTTTATGAAATCCAGTAAGCTCCAACCCCGTGTTAGACGATCTGACTTCTCTGTCTCTGCGCCGCGGACGGAGGCGATGATTTGCGGCTGATAAGGAGGAGGAAGAAATACTTCTGTTCAGATTTCTGAAGGCCCAGAGTGCATCCTTGGGAGTGGTTCCTTCTTCTGTGGGGCCCAATGCAGTCCGCGCGGCCTGTGTTCTGTCAACCGCTGAAGCTGGGTAGGTAGAGAGGGCCTGGACAGCAGTATTCCCATTGCTCTTGTTGGGTAGTTGACGGAAAGAGAGGAGGTGCTCAGGGCTAAAGCCGCACAACCCCGATTACGGGGCGGAGTATTCCTACTTCTGAAAATTACATTCAACGTCGTAGCGATCCGATGCATTACGTGAAGACGCGTAGGCTGTGGGAAGGAACCGGATGTATGAGCCGTAGGGTAGTTTGTTGTTCCCTGGAAAGGTCAGGGTAAGGCGAAGGTACGGTCTGTCTCAGAAGGCGATAATGCTGGATTATCTCCCTGGACGTGACAAGCGGGTTACTGTCCTCGTGCAGCTCCATAGCACGGGAGGTAAAAGCGCAGGCTTGTTGGGTGAGCGTATTTGTGCCCTCCATGAAGCGTGAGGCGGTTCCAGATGAGCTGAATGGAACCGTCTGGGGAGTGGTTTTTTAGCACGCACAGTGCAGGTCAGGACACCCAACCCGACTGGTAATTCCAGTAGGCTTGCTGGGAATCGGCGACTACCCTCCGAACCCCTGGTTGAGTGAGAGCCAAGGGGATGGCTGCCTCTTCTGCTGCGTCATTTGTTGGGTCCTAACAGGTACACGCAAGGAGGTTGGTTCTGAGGTAGCCACGATGATGGCGTGTTGCTGCCCTCGATGTTAGGAGAAGTCTTAGTAGATAACTGCATGAGCCCCAGCGAGGGTGGTGTTTTAGTGCTTGAGCCATGCTTTTCGTTGACCCTCGTCATGTGAGGGGTTCATATTTCTAAGCAAAGGGAGCATCTTTAGTTTTAGTCGCCAAGAGTCTGGGAGTACGTCAAGCGGAGTGACATTCTGGGCTACCCAGCCAATCTGGTGAAGCATGCGGTACCCACCGCAGTTCTGAGTCGGACTTCTGGTTAGAAAGATGGCTTCTTCAGCTCTTCCACCGTGTTGTGGAGCCCCGTGCTAAGCAGCCTCAGTGGACGCACTCATGGGAAGACCAATGGCCTGCTCAACCGCCTTTCTAATCATTATATAAGCATCTCTATGTCTTCCTCGTCGAGAAGAGACAGAGGTTTGTCGTAAGTAACTCTCGAGAGGACAAAACCTTCAATTAATCGAAAGGTACGGGATTCCTTTAGGCCTCGTTCTTGGTGGCAACTCGCCTGATCATGTGTATGAATAGATTTATGCTGTTTTTGAGGCGCTGCAAGGAGACGTCCCTCTTGGTGTTGGCCTGGAAATGTAGGCCCAGGATCTTGATGCTGGGGTTTGGAGTGATGGCCTGGTCATCAAGGAGTATTTGAATGTATTCCTTGTCGTTTGGCGTAGGGCGACGACAAGGAGCTGTGATTTTTACGTGAAACTGGAGGCCACAGGCTTTAGCACATTGGCGTACTAAAAGTGAGATGCCATGGATTGGTGTGAGCTTCCTTTAATTTTTGTAACTGTTATCACATGAGCAAGGTGCGCACAGGGCCGCTAGACGGGCGTGAGTGGTCGTGTGACGCTTTCACGTGCATTCAGCAAGAAGGCAGGGGGTAAACCCGTAGATGTGCTTGGTGATTACACCATTTGTCTTCCCGTGTTACGTGGGCTCGTAGCTGAATCGGTAAGACGCGGTCTCTCGCTCTGTTAGTCTATTAGTTCCGGGTTCGATTCCCGGCGTGCCATGATTCTTTTATTTGTTGTTTGGATTTTCTAGGTGCACACCAACGGTCGCGAAAGAAGCCTTGGGGTAGAGGTAGAAAGCTTGCTTTCTAAAAAACAACCCCCTCCTTCGGCCAATCTGCGGTTTCGACGTGCCCAGTTCGCAGCTACACTAATGCATATTACCAAAAAGTTCACTTGAAGGGGACACTGGTATTGCTGGTCTTAGAACTCTTCA